>LR749850.1:1257947-1320130 GCA_902729485.2 Mus minutoides
GGCGGGGGGGGGAAGCTTACAGAAAGATGCAGAAAACCATCTGGGTTGCTTGTATCAATGACCCCTGGGGACTTACTCCCCTCCCTTTCTTTCTCCTTCCCACCCTACTTTCCACAAGGAGCATCCTCCAACTCCCCCACACTAAGATCTCAGCGCGCCCTGTTTTTCTCCAGCCTGCTGGAGAGGTGCGCTCCGTGAATATTCTCAAGAACAAGGTCATCCCCTCTGGTTCCTCAGACTTCCCAAGCAATGGATCCAGTGTCTGAGTGTAGTGTCCCTCAAAGGTGTGTGCACAGAGGCTTGCTCCCAGGGTGAGGTAGGGCCTAGGGGAGGTCCTCAGGTCACAGGGACAGACTCTCAGGATCTGTAGGACACTGGTCTCTCCCTCCTCCTCTTCTTCCTAGCTTGTGGCATGAGCTTTGACCTGTGCTCCTACTGTGACCTGCTGCCTTCCCCTAAGGTCCAAGTCCATACCACTACCTAATTTTGTGAAAACTCCAAAAAAGGAGCCATTTTCTAACCCTCCTCTGTATTAGCTTATCAATTTAGCCCACAAAACCAGGAAGTGAAACACCTGACTATGTAACCATCAGGTGTTTCACTTCCATAGCACGAGGCTAGCAGACACGGTTTGGTTTCTGGTCACCACTGGATTCCACAAAGTGCCTAAGAGAGGCAGGTCTTATGTGTGTGTGAGTGACATCACCAAACCAGACGGTGTGACTTCAGCATCCTGGATTGTAAGGTCCACAGACAGTCCTGGGACCATATTTGGGCGTGTCTTATAGGACCAAGGACTAGTAAAAACAACCGGAAGAGCAAAGCAAAGAACAAAACACAAGTCACCGTGTCCTTTCCAATGAATTTTTTTTTGGTTTTTAATATCAATTGATGTTTTAAAAAATACAGAGGTGTTTGACACAGAATAGCACCATTGTGTAGGACACACAGTCCCTGAGCCCAGCACCTGTAGGGGGGTCTTCTGGCTGGGCTGGGAACAGTCACTCGGGGGGTGGGGCATCTGACTCACACCAGATAGTTCCTGTCTCCGCCTGGACCCAGAGGTCTTACAGGAAGACAATAAATAAATAGAACACCGAGATTTTATTTTGCAGTCTGCCCAGTTCCGGTCTCTTAGAAAGGGGAGCACAGTCCGGGCTGTGAGGGGAAGACGGCTGGGTATCATCAGGTCAGGTCAGCCATTCAGTGCAGGTCCTGGAGTGACTGCGGTCGGAAAGTGTTTGGGTCCTTTGGGTTCGCAATGGATTGTGTTGTTTCAGGGTTTGGGGTTTTACAAGAAGCAGACAGGCCCTATGTCCACACCAAATTCCTGGTCAGCCCCTCCGATGTCCATGGGTGCGATGTCAATAATGGGAAGGCGGGAGGTCTTCTGTGACCGGTACTCGATGATGGTCTTGCCCCACTTACCGGTGTGTTTCTAGGCAGAAAAGAGGAGGCGTCATTTGGGCGATGCCTTACAACAAGGACCGGCTGCCTAGCACCCCCAAACTAAGAGCCACAAGGTGAGAACGACACCGGGTGGCTCGCTGGAACTTCTCTCCATTTGCCCGAGCCCTCTCCTCTTCAACTGTCTCCTTGATGGCAAAGCCCTCCTCTATTTGTCTTCCTGGTTCCCACAGAGGGCTTCCCGCCTGTGATAGCCTCTCCTCTCCTGTGCTAGTTTCTACGAATACTTCTATGAGAGTCAGTGCGCTTGCCAGCAGCTTTTTTGCCTCTGAATGAGGAAGTGGACAAGCCAGGAAGGTATACGCCCCTCCCCCATCCCCGACGCTCAGCTTGGCTCCCACATGCCCCCGTGACCTCAGCCCCACTCACCGTGCAGCCGTCCTTCAGGGCAGTGTATGTGAACCTGCTGTTGCCCTCGGCCCTCATCTCTACGTCATTGGAGCCCTGGATGAGCAAGGCCTTCTTGAGGTTGCCAGCTGCTTCGTCCAGGTAGGCGATGCTGTTCTTACAGTGGTAGGTGATGTTCTGGGAGCCCTCGGTGGACAGCAGACGGAGGAAAGTCATCTGGACGTTAGCAGTGTTGGGAGCCAGGTTGCCATCGCCATAGCTGAACTGTGGGGCAGAGGGGATAGGGTGTGAGAGCAGGGGACCTAGCGTCTGCTGGGATCAGAGGCATTCATCTGAAGGGAGCACTCGGAGCATCCGTCGGGCCCTGGGGCAGGTGTGAAGTAAGCTCAGAGGACCTTTTCTCCAGCTCTAGTGGGGAAAATACTTTCTCCTCTTTCCTTCCTCTAAAGCCCAAAGGGACACTGGCGGAGGATGCAGAAAAGGAGGCGAAGCCTCGGAGGAGAGAGAAGGGCACTCAGGAGGCGCCAGCTGAGCCTAGACCACCGGGCACTCACGTGGAAGCCGCCGTTCATGGTCTCTCCAAACCAGATGTGTTTCTTCTCCTTGCTCTTACTGCTCCACCAGTTCTTCCGAGGCACAGTCGCTGGGTTGGGGTAGACGCAAGTCTCGCCGGTCTCCATGTTGCAGAAAACTTTCATGGCGTCCAAGGTGCAGCCCTGGTTGGGATCAATCCAGTAGTCTCCTGCAGGAGAAAGAGGCGTCATACCATGAGGGCCAGGCTGCCTGTTAGAGGCAAGACAGCCTACTGGGAAACAAGTTACGGGTGGCTTACATGTGGCCTAAGTGGGGGCCAGATAGAAGGGCTTGGGGACAAAGAAATCTGCATGGAAAACCTAATGCTAAAGAGGGGAAAAAGGGAGGCAGAGCTCTCCTGCTGGACAGAGTCACTTCTGTCATGGTCATTCACCAGAACCTTCAGGTCTGACCCGGCTTTGCACTAAAGTACAATGGGGTGTGTCTTCTTGGCTGCTGAAGGCGGCCATACTGGTGGGCTGGCTCTCTCCTCTCTGGGGCAGGGGTCCTGCCCTCCAGGCTCACCGCTCTTCCACTCCGGGTGGCAGAGTTTCAGGTCTTGGCAGGTGCGAGCAGGGTTCTTGCGGGAGCCGTCAGGGCTGCGGATGCTCTCAATCTGGTTATTCAGTGACTTGAGTGTGGCGTCCACCTCCACGTCGTGCTGTCTCAAGGTACTGTCTGCCTCATCAGCCCGCATGTACTGCAGGGGGTCGGGGCCCTTCTCTCTCTGCCCTAAGCCAGCAAAGGCTGACATGTCGATGCCAGGACCAGGAGGACCTGGAGGGCCAGGAGGACCAGGATTTCCAGGGGGACCCTGAAGCAGTAAATAGAGATGTCAGTCAGGAGTCACGCACGGGACAAGAGGAGGGATGACCTCCTCTGTGCCCATCTGCTGGGACTATGCTAGTCCTCTTCTTGTTCATCTGGTGGGGACGAAGGACAACAGGACCAAGAAAACCACAGCAGCTTCTCCACTGCCTCCATGGCTCTTCTGTTTCCCAGAACCCATCATGAGCCCTGTGACCCTCTAACCGGCCCTCAGCCTGTAGGATGACAACCACTAATTGTCAGCTGATGTCCCAGAGGTCCTATAACATGCTGGGAATACCTCCGACAGCGGAAGGTGGAAGGGTGGGGTGGGGTCAGGACACTTACAGCAGGGCCTGTTTCTCCTGAGCGTCCACGGGGACCTGGAGGCCCGATGGGGCCAGGGATTCCATTAGAGCCATCTTTGCCAGAGGGACCAACAGGGCCAGGTGGACCCTACAAGCCAAGAGAGAGGAAATGGTAGGAAAACAGCCTCCGAGTAGTGTGGTGGAGCAGCTATGACTATGTGCGTGGCCAGCCCAGTGGTGCTGGTCACACCATTCTGCCTTCGATCCCTGCACTGCTCAGCCATACTCCCTAAATGAAACTCCATTTAGCCAAAGGACCAGCAGGTTAGTTCCATGTCCCTCCTAAGTCGTGTTTATAAAAATCTTTTCATCAGGCTTGTCTTTTAGCCACTGTGACCTCAGATGCTTAGGCCATAGCCAGTGCAAGAGAGTCCCACTTTTCTCGGGGTACCTCCTGGGAGGACTGCTAAGTCCAAGGTGCCCTGGAGAAGAAATGAGAAGCAATGCTCATCCCCAACCATCTCCTGGCTGAGGCCTTGGCCCACCCAGCAGAAAAGCTCACTCCATCCCCTGAAACCATCTCACTTACTCTAGGGCCAGAAGGACCAGCAGGACCAGAAGCACCCTGATCTCCAGAAGGACCCTGTGGAAAAGAAGAAAACAGCAGAGGTCAACACAGATGGGTATAGAAATGCATCTCCTTCAGAATGGGAAGCAGTCACATGCCCACCCCCTCTCCTCCTCCTCCTCTTGTACCCACTAAGAGACTCCTGAGAAAGACCCCAAGCCTTTTGTGTAGCAGGAGAAGCTCAGGGGGCCTGAAAAGGGGGAGGTCTTGGGCAGCCCCCTGGTGGACAAGTGTCATGCAGTGGCACCCACCGGAGGGCCAGGCAGACCCTGCAGTCCAGTGAACCCTCGATGTCCCTTCAGTCCCCTCTCGCCAGGCTCTCCAGATTCTCCTTTGTCACCTCGGGGGCCTTGAGGGCCCTATGAATGAGAAAGTCACAGATTTGGTCAAGTCTGGTCCAGTCAGTGTCTCATCTGAGACCTGGTGTCCCTTTTCCAAGGAGGACTCCATATGGGATGTTCCAATACTTACTGCAATCCCACGGGCTCCAGCAGGTCCTGAGGGGCCCATAGGACCTTGTGCACCCTGTGAGGGGAGATGGAGAAAAGCGTCAGGGAATGAAGTGTCAGGACATGAAACCCCTCCTCTACATCTGCCTCGGGCCCCAGAGGCCCCAAACCCAGGGGCTACCTCTGGATGCTCAAAACAGGAAAAAGCAAATATGGAACACCCTCTATTACTTGGTCACCCTCTTCACCCCTGAACTCAGGATACTCACAGCCTCTCCTCTGTCTCCTTGTTTGCCAGTTGGGCCAGCAGGGCCAGGAGAGCCTGGGGGCCCAGGAGCTCCAGGGGCACCCAGTGCTCCAGTCTCACCACGATCTCCCTGTAGGAGCAAAGTATCAGATTCAGCAAAGAATGTTTCAGAAGAGATAGGAAGAGATACTTTTTTCTAGAGTGGCACATTAGGCCCAGCACAGTTCCCTGAACCCCCATCCCAGAATAGACACCAGTCACTTACCTTGACTCCAGCTGCACCATCTCTTCCAGGGGGTCCATCAGCACCAGGGCTGCCCTGGACAAGGGGACATGAGGATTCACTTAAAGTCGCTCTCTGTTTACTCTCCCACTCTGGTCTGAAGCGTTGACCTATTCACTTCTGCCCAACTGAGACTTCGGGGCTAACACGTGCTACAGGCTTCCACCCACCTCCTTTTTGTACACCCAGCCCTGGTCTCTCTGCGTGTCCTTCCCTCAAGATCATCCCGCCACACCAAGCCCTAGGGCTCACCTCTCGTCCAGGTTCACCTGCAGGCCCTGTCAGGCCAGGAGGCCCCACGGGACCAGGAGGACCTCTGTCTCCAGACGAGCCGGGTGCACCCTGCTTGCCGGGCTCACCCTGAAAGGATGCAGACAAGAACCATGAGTGTTCATGCTAAACATCCCTGCCAGGGCTCCACCCCACCCTCTTCAGCAGAATCAGCTGATAAAGGGATGCTCCCAAGGGTGCTGAGCTAAAGGAAGACCTAGGGAACTGTGGCAGCAAGAAGACCCGATTAAGAGTTTTGAACCTGAGAAGTATCCTTCACTCACCGATGGACCGGGAAGGCCGGGGAATCCTCTCTCACCACGCTGACCAGGCAGACCAACAATGCCCCTTTGACCAGCCAGCCCCTGGGGACCTGGGGGACCATCAGAACCCTAGGAGAAGAAGAAAGAGCTGACACAGGGCTTGGCCTGGCCATGCCTCTTCCTACCCACTGAGTCCATTCTGCGAAGCTCCCTTCCCACAATCCCCCACAGCCCTGCACCCTCCTCCCAGTGCTTAGAGGAGCTCAGGCACCACTCATGGGTCTCCTAGGGGACGTACAGAGGGACCATCATCTCCAGGTTCTCCTTTGTCACCAGGAGCTCCTGCAGGACCTTGAAGACCAGGGTCACCAGCTCTGCCAGGGGGACCACTGTCTCCTCGAGCACCTTTGGGACCATCTTTTCCAGCAGGACCGGGGGGACCGGCAGGTCCAGGGTTGCCCTAGTAGGAACAAACACAGAAACTGGTAACTTGCCGCCATCCTCATCCACATTCCAAGGCCACCGTGGCCTTTCTCCATCCAGCTTTTCCTGCTGGGTCAGCTTCATCCTCTATAATGGATTCCTCCAGAAACAGCTCCAACCTTGACCCTCTGACCTGAGTCTGCTATTCACCCAGCAGCCCCTCCTCCACTCTCAGTGTTGGTGGGTGGAATTCGTCCTTATCTCATCTCACACTGAAGTCCCCCCTATTATCTGGTCTGGGGCTCCTGGGCTTTTTTTACAGAGTGTAGATCTGAACAGGTTTAGGAAATATGTCTCAGGTGCAGGGCATCCTGCAAATCCTCCCAGCGGACCACGTCTGAGGGTGAGTCCAAACCAGCCAATGGTCAATTAGGGAGGAATGGAGAAAAGTCAGGGCCATCCGGGAGCTCTTTTGACCCCTATGTTGGGTGGGTTGCTCCAGATGCCTCTGACCCTATTTGGGTCTCCCACGCCAGAAGTAACCTGGAATGGCACTCACATTAGAACCCGGGGGTCCAACTCGGCCAGCAGCTCCAGGGAATCCGGTGGCTCCCTGTGGGCACAGAGCAGTGGGTGAGAGAAAGGCCCTGGATACCTCGGTTTCTCAGCAGAAAGGAGAATCAAGTTGGTAGGTCTAGAGAGCTTGTTTCAGAACTGGGGAGTCAAGAAAGGCTGGGAGCTACAAAGCAGCAAGTGAGCCACTTGAAAGGAGCGAGCAACACTGCAGCTAGCCACATAGTCAGGCATGGGGTCGGGGTGAGAGGTGTGGCTGGCCTTCAGGGAGCTGAGTGGCAGAGCTGAGGGCTGGGGACTCTAAGGTGACTGTGCATACACAGCAGAGTTAGATGCCGCTTCTCCTACCAGGTTGTAGTAGGGTGGGCTTAGCCTGGACATGTTAAAGTCTGGACAGAGAGGAGGTGGAGAATCCAGAACCTAATTAATGCATTGAAAAAATCATGGCTCAGAACCTTTTTACATGGGATTTACTCACCGGGGGGCCTTGGGCGCCTCGGGCTCCCTTAGGACCGGTCACTCCAGTAGGACCCTGTGAAAGGAAGATGACAATGAGGTCTGGTGGGCCTGGGGAGAATGGTAAACATCTTTCTGAACTTTAGCACAGTACCCCTGAGGACCGGGCTGTCAGAGCACTGCTTCCCGACACTAGGACCCCAGACAAAAGCTACTGTAGACAGATCTGTGTGCATCACCGCTGGGAGACTCTAGGGCTGGGCTCTGCAAGGCTGCTACAAAGACAACCCCAAAGTCTCCCCTCCTGGGAAACCCACTCTCTCTGATGCCCCAGGAGACCGACTGCCTGGCCTGGCCATCTGAGGTCAGTGGACACAGCCTATACTGAGTAGTGCTGGGGACCTAATACCCAACCTGTGTGCCCCATGCACCATTCTCCCTGAACAGCCGAGGTGCCCACGAGGCCCCCAGTTAGACTCTGCCTGCAAGACCTACCACAGCCCTCCTCCTGTCCTGGCAGCCTCTGCCTCATGAGCTCAACAATACTCACCTGGGGCCCAGGGGCTCCCGAGGGGCCTTGTGGGCCGGGGGCACCAGCGTCTCCTTTCTGTCCGGCTTCTCCTTGATCACCCTTGGCACCAGGCTGGCCATCAGCACCCTGTAATGGGAAGAAGGGACAGATGAAGGAGAGGCAAGCTGATCACCCCAGGTCCTGCCAAAAGGTTCTGGGAGTACATGTGTGTGCATCCACCCTGGGCCTGAAAATTGGGTTTAAGACTGGGTTGTTCTGTTGCCATAGAAATGTGAAGAAAGTCCATTTCTCTCTTTACTGTCCTCTTGTGCCCCCTCCTCTCTCTCACCAGAAGATGCCCTTGAGTTCTGGGTGTGGAGTCAGACTGCACGCATGGGTGGGAGTAAGGTAGACAGAGATACTCACAGGAGGGCCAGCGAATCCAGCAGGTCCAGGTGGCCCAGTCTCTCCGCGTTCACCCTGTGAGAGAGAAGACCAGGAGGTGTCATGTCCGTCACATGCGTCTGTGCTCTCCTCAGACTGGGAACCCACTGCTCAGCCCAGCCTCATACTCAATCCCTCCCAGAGAGAAGGCATCTGAGTGACCTGGGTCCCAGGGAGCCAGAGCACTGGTCATGCCTGGGCCTGTGACCTCTGCCTTTCATGACTTCTCTCCTTCCACCCCTAACCCCAAGGCACAGGCCAGCCTGAAGGGACACAGCTGGCTTCCTCACTCCTGGGGCCAGGAAAAGCCTGATTTAGAGAGACACTTACCGGGGCACCTCGAGCTCCAGTACTTCCTGAAGGGCCAGCAGGGCCAGCTTCTCCCTAGGAGTTGAGAAGGTAGGGATCAGAGTGGGCCTGAGGAGCCAAGTGTACTAGGAAGTCCTGATGTTGGGAAGGGGACTCTGGGTCCCTAGACCCCATTCCACATCAGTGTTCTTCCCAGTGCCAGTTATCCCATCTGTCTCCTCAAAGCTTTGGCCAATGGCACCCTTCTACCAGGCCAACTGCCACACAAGTCACACACTAACTGGGCCTCCACCCTACACTTCTACCACCATCGTGGTGGGAGATGGCTGAAGAGTGAAATTTGACTGTCTGGTAGGAGGTAAGGGGAAGACATTCTGGGGAGGTGGACAGAGGGACGAAGGTCAGACAGACAGAGAGACAAAGGCCAGCTGCAACTCACCTTCTCGCCGTTGGCCCCTGCTGGGCCTGGGGGTCCAATGGGCCCAGTCAGACCCTGGAGGGAGAAAGATGGAGATAAAGGGAGGGAGTCAGGCCAGCATTATGGGGTTCCTTGGGGATTCTGGAAGCCCCATACCCAATAGACTTTGGTGTACCCTCCCATGGTCTGAGACCCCCCCATTGATGTCTGGGCCCCAGCTCTAAAGGGAAAGCCCCTATAGTTTTCCAGCTCCTCTTCTGAGTGTGAGAGGTCATGGGATCACCTGTGTCTGTATCCCAGCTCCTGAATCCTATAAGCAACAGCTACTTACTCGGCCACCATCCTTCCCAGGAGCTCCCTCTGGGCCTTTCTCGCCAACATCGCCCTGCAGGAGAGAATACCAGGTACCTTAGTGGGTACGTCAGAAACGACTGCCAGTTCATCCCTGCCTGGCTAAGGTTCTGGTGTCCTGTCCCTGCCTAGGAAGTCTTTTCTGTGGGCTTCAGGCTAGTGACAAGGGGTAACGGGTGAGAAAACAGGGAAAGGAGGTCACAATGGCAGAGCGGTTTGGTTGGTTGGTCGGCTGGTTGGTTGGTTGGTTGATTGATTGGTTGGTTGGTTAGTTGGTTAGTTAGTTGTGGGGGAGGAGTTCCTAGTTTCTCAAAGAATGGCCATGATACTCATCTTCAGAAGTACAAGGACCGAGTGTGAAGCCTGGTGGTTGTGGCGTTGGGGAGAGGCGCCCATCACTTACTCTGTCTCCCTTGGGCCCAGCAATCCCGGCTGCTCCTCTCTCTCCAGGCATTCCCTGTAGACCTGGAGGGCCCTGAGCCCCAGGGGGGCCATCTGGGCCAGATGCACCCTAGGATGACAGACAAGAGAACTCTGTAGTGAGCAGCATCTCTCTCTCTCTCTCTCTCTCTCTCTCTGCCCTAGTGTATACAGCCTGGGAAGCCAGGATCTCCAACCCCTCTTCCCCCTTAAATCTCCTTTCCAGTGCCACCTCCCACAAGTTTCTCCTAGCCGCCTTCCTTCCTTGTCCCCTCCTCCTCCCCCCTCTCACCCCTCAGCAAGCTTCCCTAGTGCTGGGAAGAAGACACCTGTGGGACTTGTCCTCACTTACTTTGGGACCATCAGTACCAGGAGTGCCGGGGAGGCCTCGTGGACCCTGGAGGCCCTGAGCACCGGGAGAGCCACGTTCACCTGGGAAACCTCGCTCGCCCTGTGGAAGAGAGATCAGGCAGAAATCAGGCAAAAGTGGTGGAGACGATGAGACGGGGGGGGGGGTGGTCCGGGGGGAGAGGTAGGGGTCCCTAAGAACCCAAGGTGGGCTGCAGTGACGGGAGACATGGGCCAAACTGAATGAAGGCAGGCCCAAGGAGATGCCAGTGCTGGGTAGCAGGACACTCACTCGAGGACCCACAAGGCCAGGAGCTCCAGCTTCACCAGGAATACCCTAGAAAATAAAAAAAAGGATGTAAGAGTGAAGGCCGCCTGCTCCCTCTGGACTCAAGAGCGTGCCTCCCACGGTGGCTGAGCATGTCCTCAGGAGGACTGGGCTCAGACTTGTCCTTAGAGAGCAGGGAATCAGGTCTGGAGCATTCCCGGGCTCCACAGGGCTCTCCGTTCACTCCGTTTCTCTTGTCTCCCGCCCATCAGCTACACAAGGTCACAGACCTCCCTACTCACCTGGTCACCTTGCTTTCCACCTTCACCTGGGGGACCGGGAGGGCCAGGAAGTCCCTGGAAGCCAGAGGGACACGGATTAGCCAAGTGTCTGGTGCCTCAGCCTCCAGGAGGGCGCAGCATAAGGCAGACCCAAATGAGAGAGCCATTAAGGCCAGGCAAGGGGAGCCACAGCCCCCATACCCCTTACCTGAGAGGAGTGGGCTTGCTACCCTTAGTGCCTGCCCAGAGAGCTCTAGGCATGGGAGGGGATTGCATAGAGAGTCTGGTCCAGCCACCTACCTGGAACCCTGATGGTCCAGGAGCGCCCTGCTCGCCTCGTTCACCAGCAGGTCCCTGCAGAAGAGAGAAAAAGTGAGCCAAGCCAGGAACTCCGAGAATCTTAGGCCCTGGGCCATGGATTAGAAGCCTTCCTGCCCTGACCAACCAACATGTGGCAGGCCACCTGATCCCCATCATCTACCCATGCTTCCCACTAGTCATGTCCTCTCACTGGGGATGGTTCAGCCCAGATCCACATCTGTCACCTCTATTACTAAACGGATCCAAGGTCCCTCGTTTTAACAGCATGTACTTACACTGGGGCCGGGGGGTCCTGCGGCTCCTGTCTCACCATCTTTGCCAGGAAGACCCTACAGGGCAGAGGAAAAGGAGTTGTAATGACTTATGTCCACGACGTCACCGGAGACCAGCAGATATAGTCTTCCTTCGGTCAGGGGTTTTTAGATCAACAAGGTCTGCAACGGCTCTCTGCCTTCACCCTTCCCTAAACTTCCTTGGTGTGTCCACCATTTGCCTCGGTCTTTCTCCACATAGACATCTTCCTCTGAACCTCAGCCTTGCCTCTGAAACCCACCAGCAGCCATAGACTGTCTAGGTGGATCCTGGTACAACTTAACGTGCTCATCCACAGAATCAGCTCTTGATAACCAAGGATCTTAAGGGTCCTCCCTGCTGCTTCTGTTAGGAATCCCACCAACACTGAGACTGCACCCATACCAAGCCACAGGTAGTGGGGAGGACACTTACTCTCAGACCAGGAGCACCAGCCAGACCCTTCTCACCAGCTTTGCCAGGCTCGCCCTGAAGGAGGGAAGAGAAGTCCATGAGTTAGGTGATTTAGGATAGAGTGAAGCAGTAGGCCAAAGAGCCTGAGGCCTGACGCCTCAGTGTGGCATACAAGAGAAGGTACCATGGAGCATCAGCCCCTTCTTTTATACTCAGAGGCCTCTGGGGCACAAGGCTCTATGGGTAATGTCCCAGTGCTGATGTCTTAGGGTTTTAAGGTACCCAAGTTTACCCCAGGTCACATGCATTCCTTGCAGGACATGGAGGACAGAGCTTAATGACATTGAGAAGCCACTGGTCACCTACCCTGGGTTAACTCTGCTCAGCACCCAGCTCTTTCTCTGAAGGATATAGGAAAAGACGAAGGAGATAAGAGAGCAAACTGTCACTTACGTTGGCACCTTTGGGGCCAGGGAAACCCATGACACCAGGCTGCCCACGAGCTCCCTGAGGACCAGGAGGTCCAGGGCGACCGTCTTCACCAGGGGCTCCCTGAAAGACAGGATCCATTCTCAGGACATAGTCCCTCTGGCTGTATCTCCCTATCACTATTTACTAACTGTGCTATGTGGCAGGCAGGGAACAGGGTACCAGCCATACACATGCATCTAGGGTTGACCAACCCATCACACAGACCCAGCTATGGGCAGGCGCTCCTGGCTCAGAAGTCTTTCCTGAACTTTTAATCTTTGTCATCACTCCTCCTCCTGGAAGATGTTCAAATGTTGTGCGTGTGTGTGTGTGTGTGTGTGTGTGTGTGTGTGTGTGTGTGTGATTTTCAGAGCTCAGAGTACAGGTTGCATCTGGCCATAAAACCTACCATGTGTCTCTTACCCCTTCATAAAATGTACAGAGTCCTAGACTGCCCTCACCCAAACTCCCTTCTCTCTTCCCACCATCTCCTGGAAGATAATCCCTATTTATTCTCCCAGGAACCTCACTCAGGCAAATAGACTTACAGAAGGACCAACTTTGCCTTGAGGACCAGCGTCACCAGGGCGACCGGTAAGACCCTTAGTTAGGGAGAGAGAAGATACCAAGGTCATTGGGTAGGGGGGGGCAGGTCCCAGATCTCCCAATTCAGGCAGCACAGCTTAGAGGATGCAGGTGGGAAGGGGGGGGTCTGTGTGGCATCCACCTTACCCTGGCTCCAGGAAGACCAGGTTCTCCAGGACGACCCGGGTCACCGTTGGCTCCCTTGGGACCAGCCAAACCACTGGGCCCTCGCTCTCCAGGGGCACCCTACACCAGAGAAGGCAGGAAGTCCATGGGATGCTCTGTAACCAGGGAAACAGGCAGGGACCAAGCCCCTCCTCCCCCACTCACCTTGGGACCTGCCAGACCATCTTGACCTGGGAAACCACGGTTGCCAGGAGCACCCTAGGGAGAAGAAGGGAAGAGGCAGTGGGTGAGGATGGCATTTCATCAGCATGCCTGGAAGGAGTCCCACAGGCTCCAGGGGTCTGTCCTCTCTGCCTCCCACCACAGTGTCTGTGGGGCGGTAGACACCGCCCACGAGTCAGAGAACCTAACATCCGACTAGGGCCTGCTCCCACCTCTCTGGGAAGAAGCTACTGTTTTATGCTGCCCTTGGGACAGAGGGTGCAGACAGCATGAGGATGCTATGACCCTGGTATTGGATGGGGAAGAGAAGAGCCACGTTATCCAGAAAAGTCATGGGGTGTGGCAGAAAGGATGAGCCACAGAGCAGTGGATCTGTGAGCAGGAGCTTCCAGCCTACTCACTCTCTCTCCAGGGGGTCCGATTGGTCCAGCACCACCAGGCTCTCCTCGAGCACCTCGTTTGCCTTCTTCACCAGCGGGGCCGGGGGCTCCCTGGGGCCCAGCAGGTCCCTGAAGACAAGCACAAGAGGAGTGGGATGAGGTTTCCACCTAGCCTTGGGGAAAGCACTGGCCTGGTATGCAGAGGAAGAAGCCTTGGAAATGTTTCGGGGCTTGAGCAAGAGGGTAAAAGGGTCAGCCTTGGGGCCAGAAACAGCCCAAGAGGAAGAGATGGCTCGGAACTCAAGCTATTCAAAGCAGGAGAGGAGGCTGTGTCAGGGTCTTCTCTACCCTATTTTGCTCCCTTCTTCAGCTACAGCAGGAGAAGGCCCTGGATGGGAAGAGGCTGGGGAGAGGGAGCCCAGCGGGGCCAGAAGGGTGATCTGTGGGCAGAGCGACAGCAAAGAGGGTAGATACTCACAGTCTCTCCCTTGGGGCCTTGTTCACCTTTGAAGCCAGCAATACCAGGCTCACCCTACATGAGAGAAAGAAAGTGTGCTCGCACTGGCTTCTCTCCAAAGAGTCTGCTCACCGCACACACCGCCCCCAGAAGACTCCTGCACTGAGCAGGAGGGCACAGAAAAGAGAGAGGTTTAGGACCTGTCCATCATTTCGGGCACTTACCGCCTGACCTTTGGGGCCAAGAGGACCAGTAGCACCTTGAGGACCGGGAGGGCCACGGGGCCCAGGAAAGCCAGGTGCACCAGCAATTCCAGGAGCACCCTGTCAGCATGAGCAGAAGAGAGGCACATGAGGAGAGAGGATGAGGATGGACTAAGCCACCCTGAGGACACAGCCCAGGGCCAATACTTACAGCAGATCCTTTGGCTCCAGGAATACCATCAGTCCCTGGGTTACCCTGACAAGAAGATGGTATAGCGGTAAAATAAACAGCAAAGAGCCAACCCAGCCATTCCGCCGCCCATCGGGACCCAGTCTAGGGGTCAGGGACAAGTGCTGCCTGCTTCAGGGGCGTCTCTCCTGCCTGTCTCATGGGGTGGACTATGGGTGAAGGGAGACAGTCGTGGATCTCAGTGGGAGGTGTTTGGCCAGCATGAACTTTTAGTGGTCCCAGTGACTGAGACTTCAGATGACACGTATATTTGTGGCAAGGCCACAAATGCCATGCCTTCCAGGCCAAAGAGATGAACTTACAGAAGCACCCGCAGGCCCAGGGGACCCAGGATTGCCAGGCTCGCCACGAGAACCCTGAGCACCTTCAGGACCGCGAGCACCGGTGGGACCAGCTTCGCCCTGGGAAGAGAGTGGGAGGCTGAGGTGGGGGGAGGGGTGGCAGCACTTCGAGGCCAGGCCAGCATGCTTGACTCTTGCATGTGTGCACACCGCTGTGAGTGAGCTGTCTGTACACAGGACACCCAACCAAGCAGCAGGAAGAGATGATATCCCACCCCTGCCTCCTCTACCGTGTACCTCACCCATGCCCTGCGACCCCACACACAACTGTGTTCCAACAGCAAGCAACTTCAGCCTAGCAGAAAAGCCTGGGTTAGGAGACGTGCCATCTTAGGGCCACGGGATGATGGACAGATGCCTCCCCCCCCCCCGCCCCTCCTTTTGCTTTTTCTCTGATGGAGGAACAGAAGCCAGAAGGGTGACTCTGTCACCTCCAGAGTCTCAGCTCACAAGTGGCTTTGTTTCTGGCTGCTGAGTGACCAGAGCTGCTCCAGGCTTGAGCCTCAGCCTGTTTGAAGTGCCAGGAAGCCAGGGCCGAAAGCAAGCTAGGACAGGCTTTTCCCTAAGTTAACTGGAAGCCCCTTATCCCCATGTAAAAATTCTCTTTTCTTCTCTCTTCCCCTCTCTCTCTCTCTCTCTCTCTCTCTCTCTCTCTCTCTCTCTCTCTCTCTGCCTCTCTTATTTTTCTTCTTTCTTTTTCCTAAAAGTCACAACTCCGTGATCTGGCTCTCTGGACTGGAGCCCCCTCCGGGATGGCTGCTGACCTGGAGAGAGGTCAGAGCCTCCTCAGGTTTCTCCACACTGCCATTCTTACTTCACTTTGGTAATTATTATTTTCTAAAGGTCAGGCCCCCCTCACCTTCCACTGTCCCTCTTCACAATGGGTCTCCTTCACGGGGCTCCCAGGGGCCTCAGACACTGTCTGGTTGCCATGGAAACCCCCAGGCGTAGAAAAGCAACCTGATGCCAGTGACACAGGGAGGTTCCTTATTCACTCCCGGGACGTTCACACTGAAATCCCTCCTAGGCCACAGGGGCTTTTCCCTGAGCTGGCTGGCTTCCCGCTGGCCTCTATTAATCCTTGGAAGGACCACATTAACAACAGCCCGGCACCCCAAGTGAAGTAGAAATAAGAAAGGGGCAGGGGATGCACAGAAGAGTCGCCTCGCCTCTGCCCCTCCCCCTCCCGATCTCTTTAAGCTCCTTCTGGGTACCTCAGCTTTTGCCCACCCCCAGGCTTGTTTTCTTCTTCCTCCCCTCCCTTAAACTTCTTCTCTCTCGGGTCTCAGGGTTTCCCATCTTTGACTGCTAGGTGGACTTCAGCCTCTATAACCAAACCTTACTCTCTGTCAGCGAGAGATGCTGGGAACACCCAGAGAGGCTAGGGGGACGGGATGTGTGGCAAAGGGACCCTTCCTTAGCAAGGACCACAGGAAGACTGAGTGTCCTGACCCTCTGAGATTCTCAACTCGACCAGCAGATCACTCACCTTGGCACCAGGAGCACCAGGGAAGCCAGGACCACCTGCAGGACCAACAGGACCCTGGGGAGAAGAAGGGGGCAGAGGGTGAGCACTGGGTGTCAGCAAACTCTGTCCAGGCCTCAAAGAGAGACACCCCACCTCCCACTCCTTCCATAGCTTTGGCTAGACTAGAAGAAACTGCCACGGCTGCTGTCCCTGGAGACCTCCAGAGAGACACCTTGCTCCTCTTGGAGAGTTTCTGAGTCTGATAAGCCACAGGGCTTTGACTTCTCTCCTTAAAAGAGGAGACGCTAGGGACAGCAGGGGATGTCAGGCTGCAGTGTTAACAGCATGCTCACGGGATGAGCCACCTCTTTCCTGCCACCAAGTACAGGGGCAACCCCACAGACTTCAGGGCTGCATAGCCACTGTCACCTGCTTAAGAATGACAGCAACTTACCGGAGGTCCAGCGGGGCCTGGCTGGCCGTCGTTACCCCGAGCACCCTGTGAACAACAACACAAAGGAGCCATTAAACACAGTGCTGGGCTGTCCCAGGCTGACCATGAACAAGGTGTGTGTCTGCAGCAGGGGAACCTTCCTGGGATATCTGTACGGGGACAGAGAGAGAGAGACAGACAGACAGACAGACAGAGGGCAGCAGGGGCTTGGCCCTTGTGGGTAAGGAAGTTTGGGCAACTTCCCAGCAGACCTGTCACTTCTAAAACTTCAGTTAGGTCCCCGGTATTCCTGACTTTAAGCCAAATGATCATTCAAAAATCCTGTGGGCTGGGCAAAAGGAACCGGACAGAAGGAAGGAGGAACCTGCCCCTGTGCGGGGTATCCTTCTCTCCTCCGTGAACTCAAGGTACCCTCTGGTCCCTCCCAGTCAGCTGCTCTTCAGAACAGCACAAATGCCCGCACAATGTTCCCTGTTGACTGGGAATCTGACCCACGATGAAGACAAACCCTGTCTACAACCGTGCCTGAGCTCCTATCTCAGAGACCCTTGGCTTTGCCAAGAGGGGGGATGGGGTGGGGAGGAGAATCGAGGTTGTCCCTTCTCTAAAAGACATGAGCTCCGAGAGTTCCACTGGTTTGGGGTGAAAATGTCTTTTTATTTTTCTCCAGTGCCCTTGAGAATTTGTACTCTAACTCCAAGAACCGCTATGTAAGGCATAGCCAGGTCTAGGACTGGGTCCCTGCCAGACCCAAAAGGCCTAGGCCAGTGGTTCTCAACTCTCCCAACGCTGTGACCCTTCAATACAATTCCCCACGTTGTGGCAAGCCACAATCATAAAATTATTTTCATTGCTCCTTCACGACTAATTTAGCCACTATTATGAATCATAATGTAAGTATTTTTAGAGATAGCGGTCAGCCATGGGAGTCACAACCCACAGGTTGAGAACCTCGGGTCTCAGGGGGCACTTTCTGCACGTCTCTGTCTCTCAGAAGCACGAGGGAAGGAGGCTCTGTGGTGCTCAGTCTCCTTCCTGGTGTGAGCCATCTCTCTTCACAGAGCCTCTAGCCTGGCAGCCAGGGGGAGGGGGATGGCGAGACAGCAAGACTCAATGGGAAGGAAGAGAGAATTCAGAGCCTGCTCTCCTGACCCAAGCGCCCTGGAAAACTCTGTTACTGGGGAAATCCTATAGTACTTTCCCTCCAGTAGTCAGCAGAAAGCAGGGCAGGGGGAGAGGGCCCAGTCTGAGCTGCCTGTGTCTGAGGACAACTTCTAGGTTCAGAAGGCCTTTGGGAGACCTGGCAGCAAACAGCAAGGCAGAGTGGGGAGCGCCCCCCCCCCCAAAGGCCCAACACACATGTAGAGAACGTTCTAAGCAGAATCTCCTAACTGTGCTGCCACTGCTTTGTGGACGAGCCCACCAAGGAAAAGCAAGAACTGGGGCTTGTGTCTGGGAAGAAGGAGAGACAACGCAAGAGGCAGTGAGTGAGCCAGTCTGGGTTTGAGCGTCATTAAAATCCCCATGCCCATGCCGAGGTCTCCCGACTCTGCAGAAGCAGCAGGCCCAGAGCTTCCTTCCCTTCACACAAAGTGCCCCTGGGGCGAGGCCTTTGGCCAGCTCTGGTTGGCAGTGCGGGTGCAGGCTGCTGGTTTCACAGACCTGCTCCTGAGGGAATTTTCCCCGCCCAGATGCGTGGTCTGGAAAGCAGCTGCTTACAGTTGCCCTGCAAGGACCTAGGAGGAGGGGCCTCTGAGCTTGGTTGGCTGGGGTGTAGACCAATAGAAAGCCGTAAAGCTTAGTTGGCTGGGATGCAGACCAATAGAAAGCCGGAATCTTTCTTAAGCGCGCCGCCGTTCATCGCATCACTCGCCTGACCAAGCACCTATACGGCCTCTCTATTGCTTGGGGAGCCAAGCTAACCGCCTCTCGCTGGCACCTATGCCCTCCACTGCCTGACAGTCCTCTAGCTCATGGTTCTGGGCTCTCGGCACACGGTCTGTCTTAAGCTAGTTTATTCTTCCCGGGTCTCAGTTCCTTCTAAAATGGGAACGAGAAATTCAAGTTCACAGAATGAGGGGGAAGATTAGACAAAGAGAAGCAAGTCAGATCCTAAACCAAGGGTCAGGAGATGGATGCTGCTTGGTGTCCTGTAGTGACACTACTCAGAGCCACGTCAAGGGTGCTGCCGTCGGAATCAAGAGAGAGGGCAGAGTGTATAGCATAGAGGGCTGGCACCATCTAAGCCTGTTCCTGAACTCTAACGTGCACTGCTCAGGAAGGAGAAGAGGCTATTGAAGGGGTGACCTGAAGGATCCGGACTCCGGAAGAGGACTCTCACCAGCATACTCTCCTGTAGTACACCCTGCAGGCCCCACCCCACCTGAAGATTGGGAGTAGGAAACCTCAGGATAGAAAGTTCTGGTGCGATGATGTGCCCTAATCCTCACCAAGTTGGATTTTGTTGTCTCTTAGGTCTTGGGGGTGGGTTGGAGTGTGGAAAAAGGTCTCGTGGGGCCCAGGCTGCCCTTGAACTTGTGATTCTCCTCAGGTACTCAGCTTCTCGGGTACTATGATCATAGATAGGTATCTCCCTCCTGGCTGGGGTTACCACTGAATTGTTTTGGGGTCAAGAGAAATTTACTTGTAAGCTGTAAAGTGTTGAGCATGTGGCGGCCCCGGGCTTTGGGGGTTACTCACAGCAGCACCAGCAGGGCCAGTCCGTCCTCTCTCGCCGGGCAGGCCACGGGGACCCTGCAACACACAGCAGTGCACAGTTTGTGAGTTGGCATAATGGTGGTCCACGTGATGACTTCTTCCCACCCACGGTGGCCCCCGTCTCGACCCTAGGTCCTGCTCCCAGGACACAGGGTTTCCTTCAGGGAGACCCCTGTGTGTTCCTGCCCCTTCCTATGGAGAACGCAGCTTGGTTCTTGCAACAGATGAGTGACCCAAAACATTGAAGACAAACTGATTTTTTTAAAGAGCAACTGAAATGTGATTTAAGCGTGTCTAACAGTTGCTGGAAGGGCGCGTGAAATGCTGAACAATCTACGCTGCGGGTTGGGTTGGCTGATAATCAGATAAATCTGCACGAACGGCTCTGCATGAGTTCATGAAGGAGGAAGTGCTGCAGTTGCAGGGTAGCTGTCTGGCAGGTGTTGGGGGAGTCTTAAGAGCGTGGGGTAGCTTTCCCAGGGGTGACTCTCATACTCACCATTGGGCCTGGGGATCCGTTCTCACCAGGGGAACCACTCTCACCCTGAAGAAAGAGACATATAGGGTCAGTGTTTGGACTCTTGGCTTCTAGAAACTTCCTAGGTAAGTCATCGAAAGATCTGGCTGGCTCAATTAGGCCTAAGATGTGTCAATTTCAGTTCCAGGAGAGACAATGTCCCTAAACTCTAAGGCCTGCTAATTATGTACTGAGATGTAGACTGGGTGTTCCCAGCTATGTTCTAACTCCCAACCCCATCAGCGCCGCCTTGACTGGATAGACCATCTCCACTTGTCCCCTACCGCCACCCTCTGTGTGTTTTGTGGTCCCTTTACCTTCACACCCGGAGCACCAGCTTCTCCCTTAGCACCGTCGAGGCCTGGGTAACCCTGGGAAACAGGACAAGGGTTCCGTCACATGTCTGAGAGCCCACCCAGGAAATAGTGTACATAACCCCAAACATACTAACCCATGATACTTACTCTGTGACCCTTGACACCGGGAAGACCGGGTGTTCCTGGGAATCCACGAGCACCCTGCAATACAAAAAGGAGGTACTCAGAGGAAAGCAGAGATGGGGTAAAGGCTGCTGGATAACCTGCAAGTCTAGTTCCCTCAGGCCAACAGAAACAAGTATCCAGGCATGTCCATAGCTCCTTCAGCCAAACCCAGAGCATCACCTTATGCTCATACAAACACGGTATCCAGCATGAAGGCATTATATATGCAAGTACCATTAGTACCGTGAGCTAACCCAGCCGAGTGAGCCGTATGGACTCAGGAGGGAGACTGGAAAAGCCTATGAGAGTCAGGAAGATGAAGGTTTTTACCTGGGGGCCAGGGAGGCCTCTTTCTCCAGACTTTCCGGGCTTCCCAGCTTCACCCTGAACAGAAAAGAGGTATCTCATTTTTCTTGGCAGTCTCATGAGCGTACATCGTGGGCCCAGAACAAATCACTCCACTGCTGGGCATCTGCCTATCTGCCCACCTTGACCACCCCCTTCCTGCAGATGCCCATGACCCAGAATGCCTCTGTGGTTTATTCCTTGGCAAGTTCCTCGGCCCTCACTCGACTGTCCCCTCTCCAGAGCCCTGGGGACTGGCCTGTATACCCTGATCTCCAGAGGCCTTGCTCTGTGATGCCAGTCATAAAAATAGCTCAAGAAAGCCAGCTCTTCTCTCTATTTTTTATATTCCCCCTCCTCTGTAGACATTCTGGCTCAGGCTGAGTTTTTCTACCTCGTTTCCAATTGAGATGATGTTAGCGTGTTTGTTGGCCGACTCTTGCTTTGTTTTTCTATACTGCTGTGCTTTGGCTTCGAGTCCTCCCATCCCGGCTGGCTCTCTCCTTTCTCATTTCTCTTCCCAAAGCTAATGATGTTTTAATTACTCTCCTTCTTGTGGGATCTAAAGGGATACCCAGGGATCTGGCAAGCTGAGTTGCAAAGAAAGGGTATGTGGGTGGTAGATAGCTGGAATTTAGGACTGGCTAGCTTGGTTTTCTCTACCCCAAGTCCCAGCACATCCTCTTTCTGGGGTCTGGGGCTTCTTGGATCTACTCACGTCATCACCAGGTTTTCCAGCAGGGCCAGGAGGACCGCGGGGACCCATGGGACCCTACAAATAGAGAATTCAAGACATGGTTGGAAGGGAAACACAACTCGAGGCGGTCACTTTGGAGGCTAGTTACCCTACGAGAAAGAGAGACAAAAAGGTCATGACAAAACTGTAAAGTAGATCATGGTGGGAGGAGGGGACTGCACAGGCTGGTGACCCCTAAAGGGAAATGTCACGATGGAGTTCTGGCCATATTGATACTCTGCAAGAGTGCCCCATGGGTAGGGAATGACATCTGAACTCCCTATGGCACTCCCATTGTGGGAAAAAGCTGGCAGAACCTGGGAGCAGACGGTAGCTTGGGTCGGAGATTGTCCCCAGAACCTCCTGGGAGAGGGTAGCCTATGGTACTCACAGAGACACCAGGCTCGCCAGGTTCACCAGGATTGCCTTGAAATCCTTGAGGGCCCTAAAAGGGGAAATAAGGACACCATGTTGACCCCCAAGCTGCGATGATGAGCATCTACAGTGCCCCCAAAAGGAAAAGACTGAACACTTACGGGGGCACCAGCAGGGCCTGGGGGTCCACGAGGTCCCATGGGGCCCTGCATTGGGACAGAAAAATGAGATACTTACTGGCCCACTTTATCATCAGCTTCTAGGATTCCATCTTCTACAGACCCGCAGCCAGAAGAGGGACAAGAAGATAGTACAAGGAGAGGGAGGGGCAAAGGGCCTCCAGCGGCTGCTCTCTCTTTTTTCCCACTCCCCAGTCAACCATCTATCTTTATTTATAGGCCCCATTTGGACCAAGACGCTGGCCTTGCTCCCTCCTGGATGGCGGCCATGTTTACTAAAGTCTGAATTTCATTTAGTGTGTGCCAAGCCATCACTGCAGGGTGAGATTTCCTGCTGAAAGCCTGGTGGATGCTGGAGAACGGGAGCTGCTGTCCGTATTCTTCAGTTCTCCTTCCAAGAGCAGTGGCAACCGGACCCCTAATACATCGGCTCTACGCATCACACCATCCCCGCTCCTCCTAGACACACTACAGAGTCATCCCGACTGGCATCCATCACCATTAAAAAACAAACTCCCTGGGGCTAAATGAGAGGTTTCCCATAGCGGATGGAAATTAGATGCTCTAAGTCATCTGCAAGGCAGAGGTTGCTGGGTCTCTGGCTTTGTGAAAGGTGCCCTCCTCCCCGTGTGGGCAGCACAGAACTGGAGTCCTACCATGGGGCCTTGCATGACTCCCATCTGGGCACCACCAGCCTTCTCGTCAAAGCCTCCAGCCATCTGGGCCGCGAAGTTCTGCAAGGCAACACAGCCGTGTTAGCGGGCTGAGAGGCCCTGGGTCATTCATGATTGCTCAGAGCTCTACCTAGTCTCTGGTTATTAGAGACTAGCCATGCGTTGGTCAGAATAGCCAAGGAGACCTGACAAAGTTTTGGGAATGTGCCCTTGCGACAGTGGTGGATCACTTCCTTGGAAAGTCAAGTGTTATTTCTGGTGGTCCCGGTCCCTCACGCTCTGCCTTATAAACTTTCATATTCTGAAACGTTACATAAGTAAGAGCATCGCCTTTAAAAGGCATTCTTTGTTCTCTCTGATGTTGATGTCTGGCAAAGGGCTGAAATCTGGTCTTGAGGTATTTCGGGAAAGGTTATAGTAGGCGTCTGTGAACCTGCTTAAATTGAAGGATTTAAAACACAGCAGACCTCCAAATGGCACACCTACAAAGTGGGCAGTCATATAATTTGTTGACTGGTGTGATTCCAAACACGACAGTAGCCGCACACCTTCTCTCAGTGGGGCTCTTTCATGAGAATGAATAGTTGCTTGGAATGTACTTGGCAAAGGCTATGGACAAATGTCTTCCAAGGACAGTGGTCACTGCTCTTCCAGAGAAATACAAGTGCCCAGTCATTCTTTACGGGCACCCCTACACCCTCCCCCCAAGAATTAACCGCATGGTGGGGTGCCAGGAAGCCAGATAGCTGAAGGCCTTCTTTACAGAGACCCAGTGAGTGAAAAAAAAAAAAGTCAGCCCTTAGCAACCAGAGCCTCGAGCCTCATATGCGATTCTTCTTAATTCCAGGCCGTGAGCAGGCTATGTGCATACTGCTGGCTGGCTCTGGGAGGCTGCCAGGTAAGGGGGTAGCAATTTAGAAGCCACAGTTCTGGAGGGTCAGCCTGGAGAAAGGAGAACTAAGGACACTTACTCCTCCACTAAGGCCAGGGGGACCAGGGGGACCTGGAGGGCCAGGGGGGCCAGGATTTCCAGGGGTACCAGGTTCTCCATCTCTGCCACGGGGTCCAGGTGCACCCTTGACAGGAAGGGAAAAAAAGTTATCAGTGAAGCACCGCTTCCTTTGGAACCATCTGCCCTAGGCAACACTTGGGAGGTACCCAGGCCTTTAGATGACCCTGGGGACACAGACATCAGTATTTGCTGCTGTTTGCTCACCTTTTCTCCCTTGTCACCACGGTCACCTCTGGGTCCTTGTTCACCGGCAGGTCCCTGAAGGTGAGGGGCAAGGTGTGTTGACGTGAAACTAGAGGTCATGATGGGTCAGGTGCAGTCAGAGAAGAATGAAGAAAGAGATCTCTCCCTTTCTTACCTGAGGGCCAGGAGGTCCTTTGGGTCCTATGATCTGTGTCAGAGAGAGCCATGAGCCCATTGGTTAGAGGGACGCATTTAGGACAGCAGGTGCATGAGTTGTGGCAGAGGTGAGTCGTGGTGGGGACGGGTCACAGTGGGGATAGTTTGTACTTACATCTTTGATGTCTCCAGGTTCTCCTTTCTGCCCCTGTGTCACAAAACATCGACAGGAGAAGGCTGAGCAAGCCCGCTGAGCCCCCACACAGAACCCCCCCATCCCACCGCCCTAGCCTCTCAGACGGACATCTTCTGAGGTCTAAAGAAGAGGCACAGACCAGATTAGCATCTCAGTGCCTCTGAAGAAGGACATGTGAAAGCAAAACATGGGCCAGTGAAATGGCCCAGTGGCTAAAGCTCTTATGGTGGGAAGAGAGAACCAAGTCCTCAATGTTATCTTCGGGCCACCACACATGCACCATAGCACGTGTGTGTCCACGGTCATACATACAATCACGTGGGCAGGGAGTGAGAATGTAATTAAATTAATTAAATTAAATTAAATTAAAAACGAGGTGCCTTACCTTTGGCCCTAATTTTCCTGCAAGGGAAGACAGAGAAGAAGAAGAAGTGAGACAGAGATGATGATTTGTCACTCAAACTCTCTTTGGAGGATCAGAAAGGGAAGGGCCACAACCGAGGGAAGAAGGAAGCGAATCCCTCCGTTGGTCCCTGGAATCCCTCTGTGGTGGGGTTAGGATCACGGAGCCCTTTTGTGGCTGGGGACTTAGAAGGGACAGAGGTGTCTCTAACCTCATTAGCCAAGGAGCATGCACAGTGTACAGGGATGGCAGAGGGTAGGAGAGGAGGCAACTAGGAGTTGGGGGGCTAAGCACAGAAGACCCAGAGGTCAGGCAGTCCTTCCCAACCCGTGCCCCCCCAAGGAAGAGTCTAAGGAAGCCAGCCTTACATTAGCGTGGAGTCTCCTTGAAGTAAGCACAAAAGAGAGCGGGACACAGGCGTTACAAAGAGCATTGCAGCCAGGGCCATCCCAGACCCACGCGCCCCTCCCCCGCCACATCAGCAAGCTCCACGGGGTTCTCACACCGCACTGGTATGGGTGCCTCAGACTCCCTCTGAGAGTCTGCGCCATACGAGGCAACAGCGTGGGGGAAGCATGCGAGAAAGACGACTTCTCATTCCCGTTCAGCCCTCCTCTCCATAGGAGCAGGAAGGGAACCATGAGCCTGCGCGTGTGCCCCCAGGGACACTCGCGTGGGTGCTGGGAAGGGGTCAGCTGTACTCTTCTTTGTTAGCACTGGTTCTAGCCGGGAGTGGGTAACCACAGCCGCTTGCAGGGGCGCGATCATCCTTTCAACTCCCAGAGACCAGCTACCCCATTGGCTTTACTTAAATTAATTAGCCGACTTGACTCATGAGGGGAAACTTTTGTGGAATCTGAGGTGCATTTCTGTACACATCCCCCTGGGGTGTTAGGTGAGGGAGGGTCTCTGTAGTGATTCAGGCTCACCAGGCTTCAACCTGGTGGAATTGAGAAGTGGCCTTGCCATCGTGCCCCTGCTGGTGGGATCAAATAGATTGATTAGCAGCTTCTTGGCTTCAAAGAGAAGGCCAAAACCCACGGAAAGGCATTTGCTGTGTCTTCGAGTAATTTATTTATGTTGAATAATAAATAAATAAATTACGACCACTGGCAGTGGCGAGGTCAGCTGGGCAGATGGGACAGCACTCTCCGAAGGGGATCTCGGGGTTGAGGCAGTCTGGGTCTTCACAGATTATGTCATCGCAGAGGACATTCCCAGTGTCACAAACACAGATGCGGCAAGACGAGGGCTTCCATACATCCTTATCTTTATACCTCTGCCCATTCTGCAGACAGCTGCCAGCCTCCTCTGCACCAAGTGGGGTGGGAGGGGCGGGGTGCCAAGCAGGGAGGGTGGGGAAGAGCCAGAGAGAAAGAGAGACAGGTTGTAATAAACTTGACATAATTAATCCAAATGCTAAGGAATGGGGGGGGGGGGTTTGAGGTGGCAGACCACACCAGGCAGACTGAACTTACACATTAGTTTTGAAAAACATAATTTGTCTTTCTGTGTATTCTACAATACCTATTATGTTTTGCACTGTGCAAGACTGGTATGTTGGGTGGAGTGGGAATCATGAACAAGCGATAAAGGAGGGCTGTTACTCTACTATGTCTCCTTTTCCCAGCATGGGGGGCGGGGGGGGGTAGGGAAGGATAGGTGGAAAGTGAAACTGAGTGGTAGGGGGAGATGACGCTCTGAGCAGGAGGGGGGGTGGTAAAAATGGAGAATACAGGAAAAAAAACAACAACAACGGCGAGACACTCTAACTGCAGAGCAAAGACATCCTTTTTGTCATCCTCTAGGGATAACGAGATTTTCTAAATACAGCAACAGCTAAGAATCAGAGAAAGCGCAGAGAATTCTACCTACAAACGTTAGAAGACACATAATAATCTGAAAGGCAGGCCGAGCTCTCCTGCTGGGACACTCTGCCAGAAGTCTTGCCTCTGACTGAAGATGGCAGCCACAATATGGGTGGCAGAAGGTTCTCAATGCCTAGTCGTGGCTAAGACTGACCAGTCTAGACCTGCGTCCTCCAAGAATGCAAAAAAGTAGCTCGGGCTGGACCCTCTCCACCAGCGCCCTGCCGTCTGGAATTCGCCCTGCACATGAGAATGGCGCTGACAGGAGAGCTTCTCAGAGCTAGCGCCAGGGACTGAAGAGCCTGAACCACGTGCTAGGCAGCGCCCGGCGCTGTTTTTCTCATCAAAATCTCAAAAGCAGTGGCAAAAGCTGAGAGTGAATAATAGCGAAGAGCCACAAACCCAGTGGGCGTGGGGGAAAACGGGCCTGCCCTCTGCTCTTCAAGGAGGGCGAGAATCCAAAGATCAAAGTCTCCCTTTTCTTTTCCACTGGAAGAAACCCATCTATCTAGCCTTTAGATAATATAATCGGGGAGAAGATAAAGGGATCCCAGGAAAAAGGTCGAAGCTACTGGGATATTCCCTGTTCCTCCACTCCAGGCGCCAATCCCACTTTCCCCACCCCCAGTGGCGTTAATATCGCTGGAGGTGAGGAAAGGCTAATGATGTCCTGTCTTGACTAAGAAATGGCACACTTTCGCCCAAGACTGCCTAGGGCAACCCGAGAAAATCCTGGGGAGGGTGCGTCGTGAAAGTTGATCGGGTTCCCAAGAAGGGCGCCCTAGGACCGCGCGGGCCAAAGGCGGAGCAGAGGCCGGCTGGGTGTGAGAGCTGCTGGCTGACTCTTTGTGGCTGGGACTCCGGACACAGCCCTCCAGCAGACAGACATCCGTGGAGTAAAAAGTAGGATTAAATGACTGCCTAAGAAAGGAGCCAGCGCTGTAACCAGATCGCCTAGGTGCGGTCCGAGGAAGCCAGCACCACCCTAATTGTGGCACGAAAGGAGCTACAGATAGAGTCCTGGCCGCCTGAGCCTGATCCGGTTCCCCTCGTTACCGCCGTGCGGCACAAGTGATTCTTTGTGGCCGGCCAATTAAAAAGCTACCTCTTTCGGGGAACTGTTTTGCTTCTTCGCCGCTGCGCGCGGGGCCGGAGCCCGGGAGGTGGCGGCAGGCGGGCACGGGGGAGGAGGTGAGGGCGGAGGGGGGGGGCTGTGCATTGTGGGAGAGGGGGGTCGGGGAGTCGGGGGACCCACTGGGCCTTGCCTCTCATGAATGGGGCTTTTCTCGAGCGCATACAGAGCCCGATTCACAGCTCTCCACGAGAAACCAGTTTAAATAAATACGGGCAGGGTTTCAGCCCATCTGGAAGCCATCGCTGCCAATCCCCCAACGCAAACAAGTCTCACAAAGGAGGACTGAGGTCTCCCTTCCCGAACCAGCAGCACTTTTGGAAGCTAGGGCTGAGAAATGCAGATGTGGGTCAAAGTCTTCGCGGCCAACAAGTTCCCCAAACTCGTGGAAAGATGGAGAGGAGGAGCGTGGTGGACTCTAGGTTTCTGACATTCCTAACGTCCACACAGGCTACGCCTTGCCCCACGTCAGGTCTTTGGGTCCTGTGAACCCAAGGCTAGAGTGTGGGGGTGTTTGCCATTGATGAGGCGAGCTGGGGTGTAGAACCAACGATGTGTTTTTGTTTGGTTGGTTTTTGGTTTTTTTTTTGGCATGGTGAGATGCAGAATCGTAAGAGACCGAAAGTTTTAAACAACCTCCCCCACCCACCCACCCACCCACACTCATACAATGCTATGGAATTCACTCTGTCAAAAAGGTTGCGGCATTGAGAGAGAGCTCTTTGCCACTTAAGCGAGCGCCTCTGCTATCAGATGAAGAATTAGAGAAAGAGTTAAGACGCTCAGTTCACTCCACTGCGCTCCATAAAGAAGACCGGTCAAGACCTCAGCTTTGTGGGTGTGTGCTTGAAAGTTTAGGACAAAAAATACAGTCAGGCCTATCCCAGACCACATACAAACACTTCGATGCCCCCCCCCCTCCAACCCCCGGAGCCCAAGCGCAGGACTCTGGCTTAGCTCGCCACCCTGCCACCGTGCGCTACCGGAAAGTGCTATCCCGGGCTTCACGCGGCAGCGCTCCCCGCTCTAGCCCTGCCCCCGCCGCGTCCGCCACGCTAAAGAGCAAAAAGTCCGCCCGGGCCTGCCTCCTTCCAAAGCATCTCTGGAGAGAGCCTGATGGCAGGGGAAAGAGCACAGAGTCTCACGGGCAGAGGGTCTTTGATCCCCACCTAAATCCCTGTCCAAACAGTTTCACCTCCAATTGATTAACAGTCTGTAGTATACAGAGAAAGATGGGGCTGGAACTCTACCCGTCGGAAACGTGCCCAAACGCGTGGAAGAAAATTCTCTACCTAATACACTTTCCAGGCTTCGGTTTTCCTGAATATAATCCCAGACAGTGGATCTTACCCAGGGAGGAGGTGGAAAGGTGCGGGAACCGCCCTTGGACCGAGGCTATACAGCTGCCATCTCTAACGATAGTCATACGCAGGTCACTAGCCTGACCCCATATACAGCCACGGCTACACACGCTGTAAAGTAACTCATTGTAGGGTATACAGTGTGTGTGTGTGTGTGTTGGGGGAAGTGCTCTTGGGGGCACGTTTGGAAAGCAGGTCTGCTTGGAGTGTCAGCGTTTTTCAGATGTCAAATTCCTGCAGCCCAACGGAGGCAAGGGGAGAGCCGACTTTCAGAGAAGGGCTGGCCGGCTGCACCTTACTGTGGGCCAGCCTGATAGCGGAGGGAACTGGAGAGCTGAGCTGAAGTCTCCGGGAGCCGCTTTTTCTTTGTGGCCTCAGATTTCAACCCATCAGGGTCAGAGCTAGTTCTTTGTCTAGCGCCCCTTTGAGCTCTGCAGCGTCTAACCCCTAGACTAGGCTGATAAATCAACCCGTAGGCGTCTCTCCTACGGGTTTCTCTCCTACTTTTAAGTGCGGGGCTTCTTTTACTGAGCTCGAAGCCTCCTGATCAAAACTGGTGGAAAGGGATGCGTTACGTCTGTGTTCAAACCTGTTGCATACGACGCTTTGCAAGTTCATATCCTTGATTAACGCAGGGACCTGAAAATGTCTCCAATAGTGACTCTCACTCTTTGAAGATGCTGCGACAGAGGTCCTTACTAGCAGAATTAGGATCAGTGTAATCCTGTATACTCTGCGCTTAGGACTTGACGCCCTAACCCGGACCAGGACTTGGGGGAGGGGGTCGGAGGAAAAGGGTCGCAAGTCAGGGAAGCAGGCAGAGGCGGCGGGCGACTTACGGGCATCCTGGCCCTGACACCGTAGGACCGCGGCGATGAGCAGCGTCAGCAGCACCAGCGACTGGGGAGCCCCGAGGCGGATCATGGCTCACCGCAAGGCCTGGCAAAGCCTGGCCCGGGCGAAGCGCAGCGAGGCGGCAGAGCACGGAGCGGGTCCGGGTCTCTACCGCGCCCTCATGCAGGAGGCCCTAGGAGCAGGAGGAGGCAGGAGACCCGGCAGCCCAGCGGCGCTCTGCGTCTTCCCCCAGCAGAGGCTCCAGTTATATGCTCCCGGTCGCTCCAAAGGCTGGCAAACCGGCCCAAACCGCGGGCCGCCCCCCAGCCCCCCGCAGGGTTGTAACCTGAGACCCCGCCCCCGGAGCCCGCCCAGGCCGGACCAGAGCCCACACCTGCCAAGGCCAGTCGCCCCTTTCGCGAGCCCAGCTTCCCGCCCCCGATGTGCCCAGTGGCCTGATCGGGCGGGGCACCGAGACAGCCTCCGGTCGCCCCCACTTGGGACTGCCACACTGCCCCCTCTAACCACAGGCGGGAAGGGGGGCATCGGGCCCCTTTCCTAGGAGTTCTGCTGGGGTTAGAAGGGAGGGGGTGTTTGCAGAGGCATAAGCCTGGAGTTTTAGACCCAAGGCAGGGAGGACGAAGCAACAGAAAGGAGCAAGGAAGGTGGGGATGGGGAATTTAGGAGGCGGGGAGTGCGTGGGGGACCAAAGCATGAGCCGATGGATTTTGTCCAGAATCCTAAATCTGGGGGACAGTTTTCCAGACCTGCCTTCCAGCTCCTTTGCGGAGTACCTGCCCGTGAGCTCCCACCTGGAGGCACGCAACCACAGCCTTCCTAACCCATCCCCCATCCAACTAGCTAGAAAAGGCCTAGGTAGAAGGGGGAACTGAGCGGGTGGCTAGGACAAGGGCTGGTGCATTCCTACACAGAGGGAGACCTGTGTGGAGGGCTAAGGGGCGAGCAGGCCAGGGAAGGGACTAAAGGGACTGTAGACAACCCCGGGACAAAACAGTGCACGCAGCTGGACTGGAGACACTTGTCTAGTTCGGCTCTTCCTGGCCCAGGTTCAGGAATCTCCAGGGGAGTGGGTGCCCTTAGTCTGGATAGAGCTACCGCTGGCCAGGGACTGTTGGCCACTCTGAGGCTCTGGCCAGAGAGTCTGGAGGCGGCTCCAGCTGGACTCGGCTTTGTGAGGGGCGTGGAAAGCGCCAGAGTTTCCTAGTTATTCCCCCACCCCAACCTCATTCTCTACGTCTTCCCCTACCCCTGGACCTCCAGCCTCACATACCTTCCTTGCTCCCCACTCCCCACCTTAGCCCAAGCTGCAGAGGCTTAGCCTAGCCCTTGCTATGTTCCCCGAAGTCTCTTTTGATAACAAGGAGGGTGATGATAAGTCCTCAAATACACCTTTCCTTGAGGAGTGAGATGGTCCTCCAGTGAACTTTAAGCAAAGTGAAACTTGGAAATAGGGCCTGATTTAAGCAGTAACTCCTTTGTCTCGCAGTTGGATTTCTGTGTTGCCTTCCTCCAGGAAGCTGGAAGTCCTTGGGAGAAGCCATCTCTATGGACCTGACTGGCTCTCCCAGGGAATGTTGGAGGTGAGGGGCTTACCCAGCACAGCACACCACCTCAGACTTTGGGGTTTCTCAGGATGGAAAAAAAGAACTTCGAGTGTGTAGAACATCATTTCTCTGCAGGTGTGCTGGCTGGAGAAGGAGAGAGCGGTTTGTTTGTTTGTTTGTTTGTTTTTAATGTAAAATGCCACTGGGTTTCAACCAGTCTAGGGTGGGGTTTGCTTGAGTCTTTTTTACACCTTCCCACCTATTCAAAGCTTTGCGTTCAGTGCTAGATCCTTCTGCCTCGGTCTCTGCTAGAAAGGTGGCTTTAAGTCTGCAATGCCCAAGTCTTCTTTGGACCATGGGTCATAGCCTGGAAGTCAGTTTGTAACTTTCACACATCTTTACGGATTCCATTGGGTCTCTGAGATGCCTTTCCTAATATATTTAGAGTGCAGTGTTTTTCTGCCTATGTATATACATAGACAAACTTACACACACACACAAATATATATATATACACATATGTGTGTATATATATATATATATATATATATATATATATATATATATATGCAGTATCTGCATAAAAGAACTCAATTCAGGTCTCCATTTCCTGCAACTAAAAACAAAATTGGCAGGGCAGTGGTGTTGCACGCCTTTAATCCCAGCACTTGAGAGGCAGAGGCAGGCAGATTTCTGAGTTCGAGGCCAGCTTGGTCTACAGCGTAAGTTCCAGCACAGCCAGGGCTACACAGAGAAACCCTGTCTCGAAAATAATAATAATAATAATTACCAGAAATGGGGGATTAACTGAAGCAAAATTGATCTAGAGTTGAAATGGATGAAGCTGGAATAAATGGAAATTACTGAAATTCGAAGGCCAACTCTAGAGTCTCCTCATGCACAGCACAGAGATGGACTGAAAAGAACGGAAAAGGAACTGTTTAGGTAGCTGGAAGTTATACTTCCTTCTTACTGGGTGTCTGACAGTCCGTGGTTAACATAGCTCATGGTTAACAGATGTAGTGTCACCTGACCTTATCAGCTCGATGCACACAAATAGAGCAGCTGTTTCCAGAAAACATAAGGAGCGCGGCAAGGGAACTGGGATATGGTTCGATGGTGGAGGGTTTGCAGAGCTTCATGAGGTTTTAACACTGGGAGGTGGGAAGGACCATGCTGATAAAAACAGCAGCCCATGAAGTTGACACAGAGCGTGTAAAACACCCCTGCCTTGGTCAGTGGTGCTACCGTGTGCAGTGGCCGCAGAGAACATCTGGTTTATAGCTGCCTGCACTCCCTCATGGTGAAGTCAGACTCAAAGCCTCACTCCTAAGGGCTAACTTTCAGTGTGACAGAAGGCACAACACAAATTTCCAAAGGAGGGACCAATCAAGAGTCCTACATTCAACCCCAATGCCTATTAACACAATGGCCAGTGTGGCTGGCTAACCCATGGGTTTGGGATGGCAAGAATACCTGGCCAGTAACCAGCAGCTCTATACGCGGACTTCAGACCTTCTTAACAAGAGGGAAGTCATGGCCAGATAGAGCGGGGCCAACCGGAGCAAGCGGAGCCGATGATCATGATCGGAGCGAGTGGGACCGACTGGAGAGAGTGGGCCGGCTGGAACAAGTGGGGGGGGGGGCGGAGGCCGTACAGGGGCGGCCGGAGCGAGTGGGATTGACTGGAACAAGGGGAAAAAAAAAAAACCAAGAGGGAAGTCGTGTCTGCTACTGGAGACATAGGCTAACTGCACAGGCCTCATGGAATCATAGATCTTGGAGGAAAGCCTGCAACCTCCACTTCACTAAACCATTGAAATTTCTAACTACATTCCAAATATTTGTCCTTACACCCACAGATAAGTGTAGTTCTCGCCTCCCCCCCCCCCCCATGAAGGAGACTTCTCTTTGCGACAGGCAGAGATCATTACAGAAAACCACAAACAATCAGAAGGCAGAGTCGTGCAGCCTAGTCCCAATGGATAAACTGATATTACAACTCCCACACCTAAAGGCTCAGGGCTCATTGCAGAGGAGGGGGCAGAAAGATTATAAGGGCCACGGGAATGGGGAGTATGCCGTGCAACTGTGTGTCCTGGGAATGTCAGAGGTTACACTCATGAAGTCTCACCAACATGGCTACCTAACAACAAGGGTTGAACAAGGACAACAACAGGCATCTTACATGGTTGCGGGGATGAGAGTAGCCTGGGAAGCTTCCACCCTACACAGAGAACTACAGAAAACTAAGGAATCCTGAGAGTGGAAGAAAGTCTTCCCTAGGGAAGGGCATGCCAATTGGTTTTCCAGTACCGAATGCTCAGCCCAGAAAACATATATGCAAGTATCGTTATACAGACTGAGTAGGTTGTAGTTATGTATTTAGGAACATACATTCCTAAGGCACACACACACACACACACACACACACACACACACACAATTTTGTTTATCTGTTTGGTTTTCTGAGACAGGGTTTCTCTGTGTAGCCTGGCTATCCTGAAACTTACTCTGTAGATCAGGCAGGCCTTTAGCTCAGAGATCCACCTGCCTCTGCCTCCCAATTGCTGTGACTAACAGCATGGGCCACCACGGCTGGCTTACATACATTTTCTTAATGTGGAAGCCATTATGCCAAAATCAGATAGATGAGAGGAACGAAGAACTTTGTAGGGGACAGGACCCGATGGTGTGAGTAGGAGACCCCTGTGACATCATTACTGCTTCCTCACACATCAGGAGTTAGGAAGGTTAGGAATTAAACAGACACAGTCTGTATCTGCCCCAAATCAGACAACTTGGCAAAACGGATCAGTTAAGTCAATGATTTTAGGTTGTGTATAGACAGAATAAGCAGCCCACTATTTTTCTCTCTTTTATGAAGATATTAATTTAGACTTTTTTTTTGTGGTGCCGGGGCTTGAACTCAGGGCCTCACACACACTAGACAAGCACTCTACCACCAAGCTATATTCTCAGCCCAAATTTAGACTTATGTAGACACGACCTTATTGGGAAAGATATTAATAGGTATACTGTAAAGAAAAGGTCTCTTTCTTTTCCTCTACCTAAATCCACTTAAAATCAGTGATAAAGTAGGGAAGGCCCCACATTCTGAAGAGCTAAGCCCACCCCAAATATGGCAGGTGGTGAATGACAAGCTTCAAAAGGCCTGGGAGGGGGGGAGGAAGGCTTGACTCCCCCAACAGGACACTTGGCCTCTGTTGGTCGGGCTCCTTTCAGACAGCCTTTCAAGGCGTGTTTGTGTTTTCTTTTGGCATTTCTGGGCCAGGCTAACAGGATCAGGACTGTCCAGGATAGGGTTTTTCCAGATTTATGGTGTGCATTCCTTTCCATAAGTCCATAAATGCGCTACTATGGGCTCTCAAAGGCAAACAGCATTAAGAATCCCACCCAGACTCCGGCCTGTCCCAGTGCCACGCAGGCTCGGTTTAGTTCTTATGCAAGACATCGACTTCTCCACAAGATAGAGGCACAGAATAAATGCAAAGGGATGCAGGAGAAACATGGCGGTGAAATGTTGGAAACAAGCTCTGTTCCAATGGAGGGAGGGAGGGAGGTGCGAGAGGCAGAGAAGAAACAGGGTGAGAAGAGAGAGAGGGTGAGAAGAGAGAGAAGGGGGACAGAGGAAGGGAAGAAGCAGGGGATAAGCAGAAGTAGGCTTCTCGAAGGACTTGAGTTTGAGGATGCCTGGGGTTCGGAAATTCATGTGTCCATACAATCAAGCCGTGTGTGAGAGCACAGAAGAATGGAGCAGAGAAGACATGGCTCAGAATGGTGTCAACTACAAGGGTGGGGGAGGTGGGGGTGAGAAGTAGAAATATGGGAGGAAATTACAGATAGATGTGGAGAACTCCTTGAAAGGCACTGGTTGGCACTGAGTCTCGCTCAGGCTTATATTACTTCTATTTTAGCCCCTTCTACTTATGGCTTGCAAGCCAGACCTTTGGATGAGGTTGGGAGAATAAAGATGGGAAGAAAAAGATGTCTGGTGTTTTAGCCTTCCTTTTTGGGAAAAAAAAAAAAAGAGCTGTATTTTTATTCATAAAGACTTTTCCCTGCTGGGCAGTGGTGGCATACACCTTTAATCCCAGCACTTGGGAGGCAGAGGCAGGCAGATTTCTGAGTTCAAGACCAGCCTGGTCTACAGAGTAAATTCCAGGACAGCCAGGGCTACACAGAGAAACCCTGTCTTGAAACCCTACCCCCTCAAAAAAAATTTCCCGTTTATGTATGTATGTATGTATGTATGTATGTATGTATGTATGTACTTTAAACAGAACCCTTTTATATCAAACCTTGTACTTTCTTGAAGTAGAATAGCCTTCTGGCTTTAGGAATGTCTCTCATTGGCTCTTGAGGATTCTAGGGGCAGAAGGAAAAAATGCAGAAGCCTCAGAGAGGAGAAGCTTGGAAGGCCCCAGCAGACGCTGCAGATGGAGGAATGGGTTCTACCTCAGACACAGCGGTTTCCTAAAGCCAGAAAGCTCCAGCAGCCATGTAGCATGGTGGCTTCAGGAGATACCTTCGAAGGGTCAGTAACTCATGAGGCAGGACCAAATAGGTTTCTACTTGCCATCTCCTTGTGGCAAGTACCATGGAACTGTTCCTTAATCACACACACACACACACACACACACACACACACGAAAGAAATCTGGGAGATACGTAGATATGGGGAGCCCTGACAAAAGAGAAGAGAGAAGGTATGGTTTGTGTGGCCGGCAGTTACAAATGCTGGGCTCTGGAGGCAGGCAGGCAGGTCAGAGAGCAAGGGCAGGGGCTGAGCTCCCAGTGAGAGAGAAGAAAGGAGTTAGGAGAGAGAGAGCCCTGCGATCTGAACATGACTTGTTCACCTGAAGGTCATTAGGTTTGTCCTTTCGGCAGCCCTTAGGAGAAAGCTGTCATAAAGAGAGGGAGCCTCCCCGTTCTCTCTCACACTGCCTGCTGCAATGATACACAGCCCCTGACACTAGAACTTCCAAGGCTCCAGAGCTGTGAGTCAAAACTGTGGTTGTTATAACATCTCAGGACTGTGTTATAGCAACAGAAAATGAACAGAGACGGGGTGTTCAAAAAAGGCCAGTTTCGGAGGCAGTGCCGCTGTGACATCTCTCTCAATATTCCCTCCTTTACAAGTAGGTGAGAGGTCATGTCTGTGCTCCCGTTCTTCAGTAGGAAAGGGTAGATCAACCCTGGGAGGGAGACTGACACAAGATGAGGCTTGTTTATTCCACAGAGTTCTAGGGAAGCAGGAAGAGGAGAGAAGATTCCGCTGTCATACCCTCCTACCCACTGTGGCCAGCTTTCCAGAAAGCATCTTCATCCCACTCTATGGTGGGGTGGGCCTTCCAGGAAGTCCCTAAAAAAACTGGAGAAAACATTTCTAGTGGATTCCATGGCCAAAGACAACATAGAAAAGAAGCAGAAGGACTCCGAATCCCAAACTCAGGAGGGTGCCTTGCCTGTTTTTACCCCAGGCACCTGTCTGGGGCAGCCACAGTTACACTGTCCTCTGCACCTTCAGCCAGACTCCAGCCCCCAGTATTGGGCTCACAATCCTCCAGTGCCCTAACTCTCTCCTGGACTGTCTCTTCCTCCATGTCCTCTTTCCTGTCAGCTCCCGCCCCCCACACCAGGCTTCACTGTGCAAGAGTACCACCTGACAGGTGTGGGGACGCACAGAGTGAACCATTAGAAGTGGTTCTCTCCCTCAAGCCCATCAGCCCTCTCAGGGGGAGGGACATAGTCGAATAGAGTCTAACTTGGAGGTGGACAGGTTACAACATGCCTTACTGTGAGGTGGCATAGTGTGCTCTGCTAGAGTATCTTCGGCATCATCCACAGACAATGTGTGACCGCTGAGCTGAAGGTGGAGCAGTGAAAGAAGCCTGTTTGCGTTTGTCCCCTAGGGTAACTGAGTTAAGATCATTAGAGACCTGCTTTCTCTGCATGCTGCCCTCTGTGTGTAACATTGGGCTACCAACAAGCCCTCGCAATAGGGCTTCTTTTGCTTCTGATCTCCTGGGGGACCAGACTTTACCCTGTACTCCTCACCTGGTTGTATCTGAACTGCATTCTCATGAGGCTGAGGGCAAAGTGCTCTGTGTGTATTGGCCTTCCTTCCCTGACATTGTGCCATCAGTGTGGAAGCAGCAGTGTGATCTTCCCACAGGGTGCTGTGCCTGGGAGGCTCACAGGAAGGCTTATAGTCATTAATGCCCATTTCTTTGGTCAGTGCTCCAACATGACTTCCCCCCAGGAGGGATGACAACCATCAAGGCTGTCCTGCAGAACAAGATAGCAATTGGTGTCTGACAGCTTAAAACAAGATGCATTGTTAAAACTGGGAAGATCCATAGTGGGGAAGAGAGACCTGCAAGGGCTTTTGTTTGGTAAGAAATCTTAGAGGACACAATTCAAAGGGTGGGGGGGGGGAGAAAGAGGGGAGAGAGGAGAAGAGAGAGAAGAGAGAGGAGAGGAGGTGAGAGAGAAGAAGAGGAGAGAAGAAGAAGAAGAAGAAGAAGAAGAAGAAGAAGAAGAAGAAGAAGAAGAAGAAGAAGAAGAAGAGGAGGAGGAGGAGAAGACAAAGAAGGAGGAGGAGAGGAGGAGGAGAAACTCCATCTTGGTCAGTTTGCTTTCTTCTGTGGCTCAGACTCTCCACGGATGGAATGAGGTTGCTGAGGGGCTCTGTGATGAGAGGCACCAGCTATGGTTTTTGTGCCTTCACCTCTACAATCCTAATGGGATCTTGTTGTGTTCTCAGTAATCCCTTGACTAAATACTAAAAGGAACCACCGGGAAGCTAAAAGATGTCATTGCTTTGGCCAGAGTGATTGCTACCTGGTGCGGCTATGACGGGCTGGTGCGACTGTGGCGGGCTGGTGCGGCTGTGGCAGGCAGGCAGCTCCTTGCATTTAGGCCCCACTCTCACACAGCCTCCCCAGCTCTTGCTTCTGTGGCACTGGCCCAAGGAGACCGATAGAGCCATGAGCTCGGAGCCAAAGCCAGCCCTCTCTCCTTCCTTCCATGGTCCAAGAGAAATGGCTCAAGGCACACAGAATATTCCAACTAGCTACACACCTGTCACCTCGGCCCACCTCCTGGGCCTTTAGTGACTAACAATGGGCAGATGCCTTGGCAGACAAGACCACTTATACACCTGATAGTTGTAGCCTGAGCCATGGACCTGCCAGGATAAGACACGCATCTCCATTGCAATGCTGAGACAGCCAATGAGCTGGGTCCTCTGTACAACTCCATTAGCATGCTAATGAATGCCCAAGCCAACGGCAGCTAATTAGCTAGTGTTTACCCAACAGTACTCTTTGCAAACACACTAACAGGAGCTAGCATTAACTAAGCATCTACTACAAACAAGCCCAACCACTTTGGAGTAGTGCAAACGATCCATTTCAGAGTCCCTGCACCGAGAGTCCTTCTGCCCTCAGTCCAAGAGACAAGTTATGTGGGAGTTGGGAAATGAGGTGCTAGGCTGGCGAGATCTCAGTGATAAAAGCTTGTGCCATCAAACCTGAGTTGGATTCCTGGGGCCCACCTGGTAGGATAAGTGAACTGATTCCTGAACGTTGTCTTCTAACCTCTACACATGCACCAGGGACTATGCATGCTCCTTCTGCATGAATACATGCAATTTTAGGCCGGGGAGTGGTGGCGCACACCTTTAATCCCAGCACAGAGAAACCCTCAAACAAAATAAAACAAAACAAAACAAAAATCAAGAGTAGATGGGTCACTGCTCTAAAACATGGCAGCCTGATGTAATGTTTTGATGTCGTAAATCTCTTTGTGCTGCCCAGTAAGATGGACTACAGCCACGTGTGTTTTTTTTTTCTCCCTTGTCGCTCTGCTCGACCCCTGCCAGCTCCACTCGCTCCTGGCCACCCCCGTACGGCCCCCCGCTTGTTCCAGCTTGCTCCAGTCGCCGCCCCCCCCCCCCCCCCCCCCCCCCCCCCCCCCGCTTGCTCCGGTTGGCCCTGCTCGTTTCGGCCGTCCCTATTCAGCCCCACTCGCTCTGGCCCCGCTAGCTCCGGCCATCCCCGTTCGGCTCTGCTCGCTCCGGACAGCCTCGCTTGCATCGGTTGGTCTCTCCGGTCCAAGGATTCATTTCTTTTTTTTTTTTTTTTTCTTGGTTTTTCGAGACAGGGTTTCTCTTTATAGCCCTGGCTGTCCTGGAACTCTGTAGACCAGGCTGGCCTCAAACTCAGAAATCTGCCTGCCTCTGCCTCCCAAGTGCTGGGATTAAAGGCGTGCGCCACTACGCCCGGCTCAAGGATTCATTTCTTATTATTCTTCACAAGTACGCTGTAGCTGACTTCAGACGCACCAGAGGAGGGTGTCAGATCTTATTACGGGTGGTTGTAAGCCACCATGTGGTTGCTGGGATTTGAACTCATCACCTTCGGAAGAGCAGTTGGGTGCTCTAACCTTCTGAGCCATCTCACCAGCCCGCCACGTGTGTTCTTAAGCCTCTAAAATGTGGCTAAGACCATTGAGAACACAAGTTTTTTTGTTGTTGTTTGTTTGTTTTTATCAGATCCCACTACCGATGGTTGTGAGCCACCATGTGGTTGCTGGGATTTGAACTCAGAACCTTCAGAAGAGCAGTCAGTGCTCTTAACTGCTGAGCCATCTCTCCAGCTTGAGAACACAAGTTTTTAAACCATGCTTATTGCTCCTTGCCTTTCACCTTAAGGAGCCATACGTGGTTGAGAGCTTCCACCCTGAGCCGTGTAAGATGGTCTACTACTCAGTATGGTTTGCAGACAAGATTGTCACCTTACCTGAAACTTGTTGGTCCTACTTTGGATCTACTGAATTGGAACTTATATTTAACAAGATCCTGTCATTTGTTTGCACAGGAAGACTTAAGCATGATCTAGGGTGGTTATTTCCATGCTGGAACCACTTGGAAGAGCTTTTTAACATCCTTATACGGTAACTGAACCCCAGATTCACTGAACCAGAATTTCTCGAATGGGCCCTCCAAGGCACAAGCATTTCTGAAGGGCCCCAGGTGATCATCACATAGTCCAAGGTTGAGAATGGCTGCTTTCGGGCCCTGCAGCCATCTGGGGTTACGCTAATGGATGAGTCCTTGTGAGAACCAGTAACTTCTCCCCTTGCCTCTGAATTCACTTGTTGGTTCCAGCCAGTTGGGAAGTCAACAGGGCTTATTCATCCCTCTACAAGTGTAAGAACTGGCTGGGGACTGTGTTTGTTTCCAGTATCTAAGTGAGATGTTCATTAGTTTTTGACAAAACATGTCCAAATACCACACCAGGAAAGGGTACTGAACAAGCTGGGGATGACTGAAGGCTGATTCACTTCCTCCCTCTGGAGCCTGCAGAACCCTGGCTTCCCAAAGCCATCAGTCCCCATGAACAGAGCCATTCTTCCCTTGCAGGGTGGAGGGAGGCTGCTGCTGTTTCCGAGGTTGGGAGCCTGCCTGATCCTTCTCCTGCACCTCAGCAAGTGTCCAAGGGGCCAGAGTGAAGAGCTGAGTTTTCCTCAAGAGCTGGGTTCTCCCGTGATCGGAACCGGGCCTTGGAGGCCGCGTGTGCTTTCTAGCGATATTTACTGGGATCAGTGTTCATCTCTGAGCTGGTGAGGGTTTGACCAAATTTGTGTCTGAAGTAAGCTTTGAGGAAACTGAGTCCCGAGAGCAGTGAGGCTGTCCCAGGGGCTAGAGTTGCCAGCGGAGCATCGGAGCATCGGCTGACAGGTTCACGGAGGAAGAGCATCTTTGACCCGGATGATGCAGATGTACAAGGACTTTACTTCGGAAATGGGATTCCCCAACGGTTCTGCCCGCAGCTTAGCGTAGCGTAGGTGTCTCACGGTGCCTGTGGAGTTTCTCGAGCTTTGTGGTCACAAGCTCTTGTGGGGCATTTGTTTCATACACACCTTCGAGGATTCGGTCAAGGCAAATGTGCCCTCAGGAAGGTTACAAGAGGGCAAGTCATTGAGCTCTGCCAGTCTTCGGGTAAGGGAGAACCAGCCATCGCTGGTTGTGTCCTAAGACACCAGTGCAAGATGCTGCCCCTGCTGACCTGCTCTCCACGGGCAGGTTCCCAGCATCCTGGACCACAAGCCACACCTGAGGGAAGCCTCTCTGTGCTCTGACTGGGTCTGAGCCCAGTTCCCAAGGAGAGTCAAGAAAGACAGGGAGCACGGTCTCCTTCCCATGCGGATGGAAACAGCACGAGAAAGCTGGCCTGGCCAATGTCTTTATCTCTTCCCTTGGCTTTAACTCAATTGCTTTCCTTTCTTTCTGTGAAGTGGTGCTCCGCCCCCCAGGTCCTGCTGCTGTCTGGCTCCACAATCAGCGCTTTGTTAGATGTTCCCCCACTGTTTAATGGCACTTCATGTCAAAGCCATAAAACATCAGGGCCCAGCAGGCTCTCTGATAGTGAAATGCCTTAACCCTCTTGACTTAGGGACAGGGGCTGGGGTGGTGGTGTCTTGGGTCTAAACCAAAGAAAAACTCATTAATCAAAATTTGACATTTTACCATGGATTTCTTACACTAACATATATATTTGAAATGCAATATTGTTCATCTTACTTACTAAGCTTTTGGATGCTATCAGATTTAACAGTAATTTGTGTGTACTCTGAGGATGTAGCTGAGTCAAGAGACTCTTGTTTGGCATGTGTGAGGCTCTGGGTTCAATTCCCAGCACTGCAAAATTAAATAAATGTCAGGTGTGTTGGCACATGTCTTTCTTTAATCCTCAGGAGTTAGAGGCAGGTAGATCTTTGTGAGTTTAAGGCCAGCTTGGTCTACATAGTGAGTGCCCGAACAGCCATCAATAACATACAATAAGACCCTGTGGAGTGGTTTGAACATGCTTGGCCCCAGGAATGGCACTATTAGGAGGTGTGGCATTGTTGGAGTAGGTGTGGCCTTGTTGGAAGAAGTGTGTCACTGTGGGGGTGGGCAATGAGACCCTCCTAACCATGTGGGAGCCAGTCTCCTAGAGGCTTCAGATGAAGATGTAGAACTCTCAGCTCCTCCTGCATCATGCCTGCCTGGATGCTGCTGTGCGCCCATCTTGATGATAATGAACTGAGCTTCTGAAATTGTAAGCCAGTCCCAATTAAACGTTATCTTTTATAAGAGTTGCCTTGGTCATGATATCTGTTCACAGCAGTAAAACCCTAAGATTCCCCTGCGTAAACAAACAAACAAACCAATAAATAAATAAATAAATAGATAAATAGATAAATAAATAAATGCAAAACCATAACACAACACTGAATCTGTGCACCAAGTACAGGAGGACCACATGGCTGTAAACCCAGCGCCCATGAGGCCAAGACAGGAGGATCAAGAGTTCAAGTCAACCTGGAGAGTAAGACTCTGTCAGAATGGGGGGGGGAGTAAGAGAGGGAGGGAGGGATAGAGGGAGGGAGGAAGGAAAAGAGGAGAGAGGGAGGGAGGGAGGGAAGGAAGGAGGGAGGGAGAGAAGGAGGGAGGGAGAGAAGGAGGGAGAGAGGGAAGGAGGAAGGGAGAGAAGGAAGGAGGGAGAGAAGGAAGGAGGGAGAGAAGGAGGGAGGGAGAGAAGAAAGGAGGGAGGGAGGGAGGGAGGGAGGGAGGGAGGGAGGGAGGGAGGGAAAGATAACTTGTTCACTTCCTTCTCATCTATCAGCCTCAAGTGTTCCCCTGCTTCTCCAAGAAAGATGAGAGTTCTAACTAAAGGCACAGAGCATTCATGTGTTATTTGCACATTATTGTGCAGTCAAAGAAGCAGAGACATCTGAAAGTTCAATAAATTCATGTTATCCTCTAAATATGGTGTGGCAGCTGCCGACAAAACAGAGACAGTGGAGCAGCAGGGAGCTGAGGTTCAGGGACACAAGCCAAGATGTAGACCCGGCTGCCTAGATGGGCAGCTGACCGGCATTGCCTTTGAAGCCCGGGGAGCCTCCACTCCTCGCTAACCCAGCCACGGCCTTTCCAACCTGGCTTTGCTACACTGTATCTTCCCCACAGTTTTCTTCCCCATGGGCAACTTGTGGCGCACAGCACAGCCTTAGGACCCAGGGAAGGAAAACCCAGGAGCAGACCGGAAGGTCACCTCTTCTACTTTGCAATGACCGTACTGCCAGGTGGTCCAGTGCGTGGCTACAGACCGGAAGGTCACCTCTTCTACTTTGCAATGACTGTACTGCCAGGTGGGTGTGTGGCTACACCCTGCCTTTCCAGCCAGTGGCCCAGTGGCTGACTCCAGCTGTTTCTTCTCCCTTTTTGCCCCTCCCCCTTTCTCTAGGGTTGTATGGTAGGACCATGCAACATCTACAAAGTTCCCACACACAGAGTATACTAAAATGCCCTTATTGTCAATGTTCAAATTTATCATACTTTTGTTTTATGGCCTATTGCTTTTCCTGCATATTTTCAAGATTTTCTCTCTCGCCTTTGGTTTCTTTCTGGTTTTATATTTACATTTCAATATTTGTTTGTTTATTATGTTTATTAATTTGGTGTTTTGGTTTTTTTTTTTTTTTTTTTTTTTGGTTTTTTCGAGACAGAGTTTCTCTGTATAGCCCTGGCTGTCCTGGAACTCACTGTGTAGACTAGGCTGGCCTCAAACTCAGAAATCCGCCTGCCACTGCCTCCCAAGTGCTGGGATTAAAGGCGTGCGCCACCATGCCCGGCACAATTTGGGTTATTATTATTATTATTATTATTTTTGGTTTTTTGAGACAGGGTTTCTCTGTCTAGCCCTGGCTGTCCTGGAACGCACTCTGTAGACCAGGCTGGCTTCCAACTCAGAGATCTGCCTGCCTCTGCCTCCCAAATTCGGGAATCAAGGTGTGTGCAGCTATGCCTGGCTAAAATTTCAACTTTTTTTTTTTTAAAGATTTATTTTATTTATTATATGTAAGTACACTGTAGCTGTCTTCAGACACTCCAGAAGAGGGCGCCAGATCTCGTTACGGATGGTTGTGAGCCACCATGTGGATGCTGGGATTTGAACTTATCACCTTCGGAAGAGCAGTCGGGTGCTCTTACCCGCTGAGCCATCTCACCAGCCCCAAATTTCAACTTTTGACCTGCACAGAGTTGATGATATTTTAAGGTTTGAGAAGTGCATCTGAGTCACTATGCTCCTTTAACTAGTTGTTCTAGGTCATTTACATTAATTTTAATTACACTCAGTAATTTATATTAAATTACAGGAAGGTCTCCCGTTCCTGCTTCGAAAGGCCTCTCTCTACTCTATGGTCATCGAAGCTGTGTTGGAGCGTGTCCACCCTGCCTCTCCCCAATGCATCCAGGCACAAAAGTCCTAACTCTTTCTGTGAACATCTTGCAGGCTTGCCCTTGAGTCTGGAGTAGTGGGAGGGGACAGCTGTTGGGTATTCAGGTCTCATTGCTGCTCCATTGTCTCCAAAGAGTGCCTCTTACACTTCTAAAAACTCATCCTCTGGTAACTCTTCTCAAAAGAAAAACAGAGCCAGACATTATTTCCAGGCAGAGGCAGGTGAGTTCCAGGACAGCCAGGGATACATAGTGAGACCCAATCTCAAAAAGAAATAGAAAAAAAACAAAAGCAGAAACAGAAAAACCATAAGCTCCTTGTGGTGGTTAGAATCAAAATGGCCCCCACAGACCCACCGAGAGTGACACTGTTAGTGGGCGTGGTCTTGTTGGGTGGGCGTGGTCTTGAAAGTTTGTTACTGGGGATAGGGCTTTGAGGGTTCAGACACTCAGGCCTGGCCCAATGGCTCTTCCTGCTGCCCGCTGTTGGAGGATGGTTTGAACTGTGGGGACCTGGTTCAAAAGGTTTCAGGAGAATATTAGTGTGTTGCCTAAAGACCATCCTTGTGATATTTTTGGCAAAGAATGTGGCTGCTTTCTGCCTTTGTTAAACAACAACAACAACAACAACAAAACCAATCTGCCTGAGATTTTTGAAGAGTTGTGGATTTAGCAGCTTTGGCGGAGGACATTTCCAGACGGTCTAGTATTGTCTCTGTTGCTTAGTTATTAGTGGCCATTCTTATGTAGATCTATAATGAAAGGGGGCAGGCCCAGCAAGGAAAAACACAAACTCTAGAGAAAAGGGCTCCAGGAAGTGTAAAGAGATTAAAGCAAAGCCGGATGCTAAGTGATGCTAAGATGAAGGGAGTGGTGACTTCTGAGCACGGCCTCACTCAGCTGAGCTTGGATTTCTGAAAATGAATTGAAGAAAAGCTTAGGGCTGGGCGGTGGTGGCACACACTGTTAACCCCAACACTCAGAAGGCAGAGGCAGGCAGATCTCTGAGTCTGATGCCAGCCTGGTCCACAGAATGAGTTCCAGGACAACCAGAGCTACAAAGAGAAACCCTGTCTTGAAAAACCAAATTAACCCAAACAAAACATCAACAAAAAAACCACCCCTCCCCCACCCCTATAAAAAGAAAAGAAAAGAAAAGAAAAGAAAAGAAAAGAAAAGAAAAGAAAAGAAAAGAAAAGAAAAGAAAGGAAAAGGGGATAGACATATCTTTCTGCTGTCAGGAAGGTTGGAAGCTCCTTGCTCTAGCTCCTAGCCAGGACACAAGGCCCTGTATGGATTGATCTTACAGACTTTATAAGCACCTTAAAGAAAGCCTATAACAGAGTCAAACCAAACCAAACCTGGGACCAGAGAGTCCCTGCTGTTCCTGGGACCAGAGAGTCCCTGCTGTTCCTGGGACCAGAGAGTCCCTGCTGTTCCTGAATCCAATGCCAACTCGAAAGCTAAGCATCTATGAGAGAAGGATGGTGACTCTAGGATTTGGTCCAAAATATCTGAGGGAGGGGAAGGCAGAGATGGGGTGGCAGAGCTCAGCTGTAGATTAAACAGCTCTGGCCATGAGTTAAAGCTGGTGAGTGACAGGTGCTTGGGAATGTATTATATTGTTCTCTCATGAAAGACAAAGGGGGGGGGGAGGGAGGGAGAGGGGGCCAGGATGGAACATGCTTAATTGCACTGAAAGGCCTAGCCAGCCCACAGTGCGCTAGCGAGCTAGCTACCTAGGATGGAAGCCTAGAAGTTCCTCTGTAACGTCCCAAAGCTGGAAAACTTGCAAGTTCAGACACATACTCCTTCTTCCACTCTGACCCCCACCCATCCTCTGCCCTCTGCATCTCAGAGAGAGGAGCAAGAGTCCCCGAGGCCATCTTTGTCTAACAACAGCCTTCCTGTCAAATCTCCCATCAGGGGCTATGTGGAGGCAGGGAAGGGGTCACCTGAGGCCCAGGGCTCTCTCTCCCCGTTCCTCCCAGGAAGACGCAGCCACCCTGGCTGGGTGAGCTTGCACAGGAGAGTGAGGGCCACATGTCTGGATGTGCTTGAAGTAAAAAATTCACAAATTCCAAGTCCTGATCCCAAAGCAAACTCCCCAGTCCAGGTGGCTGCTTGTCCCCTTCAGCAGCTCTGTGGAGCCTGGGAGGCCAAGCCGGAGGCTTTGAAAACCAGCTTGTGTTTGAGTTCTGAAAGCACCAATGTCTGGGGTAGAGAAGGGGCCTATTTTCTCCCTTCCAAATGCAACCTCGAGAGATGCTCCACTGGGGTTTTTTTCTTCAGACTTTCCACAGGAAACACAAACAAGGAAGAAAAATGGCTGTAGGTGCTGAGACCTGAAGTGGAATTTCAACCCCAAAGGAACTGCTTAGTAACAAGCGTCCTCTGTCCCCGGATAGACTGGCAGAGAGTTGGCTGGTGGTGTGTGAGAAGCCTTCACAGACAGGCGAAGGGAGGGACCAGACCAGTTCTCGTGTCTGATTCCAGCATGTCTCCTCTCCATTGAAAGAGCAGTCCTTGCTTGGGCTTGTGTGTTGGGAGATTCCCTACCTAGTGTTAAAAATGTGTGGGTGGTATACATGCGTGTGAGCCTGTGTGTTCACAGATGTAGGCACACACTTGTGTAGGAGTGCCTATGGAGGTAAGAGAACAACCTTGGGGTGTTATCTGCAGGACTGTCATCTATCTCCTTTGAGGAAAAAGTCTCCCACAGAGCTGGAGTCTACCAATTCCTCTAGATGGGCTGGCCAGTGAGCCCCAGAGCCCTCCTGTCTCTGCCTCTCCGACACTAGGATTACACACCTGCACCGCTGTAACTGCCATCTTTATATGACTTTGTGAGGTTTAGCTCAGGTCTTCACGCTTGTAGGGCAAGTGGTTTAGCCACTGAGACATCCATGCAGCCCTATCTTTTTCTAGATGGTGGTAAGTGGGGTGATCCTATGCCAAGGGCCCATCAACCTTGGGGATGTGTACCCCAGGAGCCTGAAGCCTACAGTCCACCGGCTTTCACCTAGGTATGATGTCCCCTAGGCTAGAGCTTGTAGTTTGCAAGTCAACACAACGTGAGAGCATTAATGCGTGAGCATTAAGTCACAGTCCTGGAATGATTCTCTCCTTTCACAGTGGGTTCTGGGGATCAAACTCGGGTCTTCAGGCTTGTACAGCAAATTCTACAGTCCATCGAGTCAGGAATCAGATACTCGATGTCCATGGGTTGGAGCTGCCAACGGACCGCTTCCATGTTAGGAATCTGAAAATGATGTGGAAAACCATCTGAACCTAACCTACACAAAGCCCCATCCACACCAAGAGACAGTGCTGTCATAGAGGAATGTCCCAGCAGTCGGGATGCAGCCTGCTGGCTGACTTGTAAAGGGCTACAGGGCAGCAGACCGTACAGGTAACTATTATCTTCTGGTGCCACAGGTAGAATGCCTCATACCCACTGCTGTCTCTTGGTGTATGAGAGTATTTCCTCCCTTGTAAACTCTGTCTAGTAAAGACTGTGGGCTCACGTCTTAAATATCCATATTATCACTTCATATAGCCCTGTGATAAATGTCATAAAGAAAGCTGGGAGCACCATTCCAACTAGAGCTTGGCTTTGAGATGTCAAATTCTGAGAAAGACTCAGAAAACACCATTTCTTTTGGCTGTGGTTTATCTATCTTATTCATCTGAAACCAGTGCAAAAATCCCAAAGGCTTTCAATAGCTACAGAAGTTGCTTGGCTCTAGGCTGATCAGCTTTCCTAGGAAAGCCAGGCACCCAGGAGCAGCTGTCCCACACGTGTGGTGACATGAGGAAGGGGATTTCCCCAGGTATTTTTGTGAGGAGATCCACTAGCTGTTGTTGGCTCTGAGAAGAAATTTGGAGGAGGCCAGGAAAGGAATCGAGAGAGAGAGAGAGAGAGAGAGAGAGAGAGAGAGAGAGAGAGAGAGAGAGATACGGACCTTACCAGCGTACAAGTGGCATGGCTCTACAGTCATAAATCTGGATTCAGACAGCTAAGCAGGCTTTTCCACTCAATTGCTAAGCAATTTGACATGTTTATTCTTCCTGACAAATCCTGATGTGGGATCAGAATTATTTCTGGTTTCTATTCTTTCCAAGATTTTAGAATACTTGAATATGCCTTCAGGCTACATGTTTAATATGTATAAGAAACACTGTAAACTTCTGGTTTTGAAATTTGAGTTAGGGATGGTCAACCTGTCCATCTTAATTTCTTTCTTTCTTCATCTATCTATCTATCTATCTATCTATCTATCTATCTATCTATCTATCTATCTATCCTATTTGTTGAGATAGTGTCACACTCTGTAGCCCAGACTGTACTGGAACTTACTATGTAGCCCAGACTGACCTCAACCCCACAGTGATGAGTCTCATGCTCAGCTTCACGAGCGCTGAGATTACAGGTGAGAGAGCCACACAGTGTTTTGCTGCTGTTGCTTTTCATTTGTTTGTTTGTTTTTGAGTTTTACTTTTCAAGTGCTTATATGATTAAGTAAGACAAAACAGAGAAGGACTCTAGTACAATACCAGACCCAGGGCAATTAGGGCCTGTTCTAATTATGCTGGGTTGGAAAGAGGACAAAGGGCGAGTGTGAGAACCAGAGCGGGAGGAGTGCAGAGTGGTGACCTGCAGACAGCAGCCCCTCCTCCAGCCTCTGGATGCCAGCGATGAGCTGCACGCAGTCCAGGGAGCTCTGATGGTTATTAAGAAACCATCTATTAAGAAGGAGGAAGAGGAGGAGGAAGAGGAGGAGGAAGAGGAGGAGGAAGAGGAGGAGGAAGAGGAAGAAAGGGGAGGAGGGAAGGAAGGATGGAAGAAAGAAAGAAAGAAAGAAAGAGAAAGAAAAAGAAAGAAAGATCGAAAGAACAAAAGAACGAACGAACGAATGAAAGAAAGAAAGAAAGAAAAAAAAGAAAAAATAGCCAGGTGATGGTGGTGCATGCTTTTAATCCTACCAGAGGCAGGTGTATTGCTGAGTTCAAGGCCAGCCTGGTTTACAGATAGAGTTCTAGGATAGCCAGGGCTATACAGAGAAATGCTGTTTCAAAAAGAAAGAAAGAAAAAGGAAAAGAAAAAGGAAAAGAAAACGGAAAGAAAGAAAGAAAGAAAGAAAGAAAGAAAGAAAGAAAGAAAGAAAGAAGAAAAGAAACCATCTATGAAGTTATTGGAAAGGGCTGGAGAGATGGCTCAGCTGTTAAGAGCACTGACTGCTCTAGTAGAGAGGACCTGGGTTTGGTTTCCAACATCTACATGGTGGCCCATAACTCTAGCTCTCAGGGATCTGACACCTCTTCTGACTTCCATGGGCTCTGAATAGATGATGAAATTACATATATATAAATCAGGCACGCACATATGTATAAAATAAGAACATTTTTATGAAGTTACTGGAAATTGCATTCACAGTACCATCTCTGCCTAGGGGCCCTTTACAAGGTCTCATTCACTTCCCCAGGTCCCTTAGTTTCACACTCGAGGTCCCCTACTGGGCTTTGTTTACAGATACACACACCCACCCACCCACACACACACACACACACACACACACACACACGAGCTTCCTTCCCTCCCTTGGCACTGAGTGATTTCTGACATGTCTCTTCAGTAAGATCACTTGACCTGGGGAAGCAAGGAGCAGATCACAAGCCATGAGAGCAGAGGCTGCTGGGTGATTTGGGGAGGGCTCTGTTCAAATGATTAAGGTAATATGAGGGGAAATAAACTACTAAGCCAGTAACAGTCTGTGGTGTTCTCTGACTCCACACTTGATCCCGGTCCTCACTGAACACTGCCTGGATGTTGCGATCTGGTGACAAGACGCAATTTGGTTTGAACAAGGAGCGTCTACCCTGGATGCCCCAACAGCACAGATGCTCCAGGTAGGTCCAAAGAGCTCCAGTAACCTATCCTGGCTCACATGGCCACGGTTCTCCGGTTCTCCGTCTGTCTGCACTGGCCAGACTCATTCTCTTTAAGAGCTGCCCTCACCAAAGAGACAGCAACCACTGGACTGGTCCTCAAGACCCTGCTCCCAGAAGCAGTCCCGTGCCCTCTCCATGCCAGCCTCTCCATCACACCCAGGTGCTTTCTGTTCAGGCAATGGGGATCCTCCCTGCAGGTGAGACTGCTAGCACAGCACATGATTGAGGGCGGCTTTCAGGGAGGTTCTGGAACTCCTGTGGACTAGTCTTGCATCCCGACTATCAAGACAGTCATCTCACCCATAGTGAGCAGGAGATGGCTGCGGTATCTACTGCCTCCCGCTCTGTTGGGGGACATGAATGGCATGGGGCACAGGGAACAGAACAAGATCTGTACTAACAGGTGTGTCTTCCTTGAAAGTTGAGCTCAGCTCTTGCCAAGAGCATTCCAGTTGTCTTCTGACACTCAGCAGGTATATGATAAACATGTATTGGTTGCTCATGTATGTCCTGTACTAAGTTCCTTGTGGAATCTCTTGATTGAAGGTTCCATAGATCCTGAGAGCTGAGTCCCTTGGAAACTTGAGCGGTATCTATTCCCGGCCATTCCCCAGCCTCCTCTTCTCTGGTTAGTTATTTCTCCAAGGCCCTTTCTCAAGCTTTGTCTTCTCATGTCAGCGCACCCCAACAACTGGCATCTTCCCGGGAGTAGGTATAGCTGGTGGATATGGACTTTCCCGGTGCAGGAGACTAGAGAGGGGTGACAGAGATGGTTCCTGGGGACAGACAGGGTGTGTGTTCTGAACAGACTAAGGAGGGGCTACAGCATTCACCAGCCTCTACTTGTACCAGGCATTGGACTAGGAGGCTCGAGCCCTGCTTCTGGGTCTTGGCTCCTTCGGTTCTTCCTTAGATGGCTACAGAGTACGGGGGTGGGATGAGTCTTGTGGCGGCTCTGGGGCATGACCACCTCTCGCTCCCTGCCCCCACAGCCTTCTCTGCAAGAGTTCCCTCCCTGCTTTGTTAGAATCTCATTAGCAGTGACAGAAAAGCAGCAGCTGAGTGAGGCACTCTGGGTGCCAGTTAGAGGGCCGAGGCAGTAAAGGCTATTGGACCATAACTAAGGTCAGCCCCCAGAGAACGCATAAGTGGAGGCCCAGAGGGGGGTGGGCGGTAACCAGAGTTGTAGGGTAGGCTCTCCAGCTTAGGCTAGGTAGGCTGGGTCTTAAGTGGGCTGTCAGGTCTCTTGCTTGATTTGGGATGCTTAAGAGATAAGGCCAGAGCAGCCTCCCCTGTGTAAGCTTTTGGAGTCGGGACAGGGTTCAGGAGTCTGGATCCCAGAATCTCAGTGTAGCCATTCCCAAGTAAGGATTTAGCCAGAGTCCTGGGGAGAAGGGCAGATGCAGTGACTGTTTGGGTCTCAGGGACTTTGCCCCCTGCCTATCTGAGCTCTTAGGACTTCAGTGACATATGTATTATTAGCTCTGTTTCAGAGATAAGGAAGCAGATACCTGGATGTGTTATTTTGGGCTCTAGGAGAATTCTCTAGATCTCAACCTCCCAATGAGGCTTGGAACTTCTAAACAAGGAACACATTCCTTCATGCCACGACTGGTTATAAACAGTCCAAACATGTGTTGAGGCTGAGGCGACTTCTCTTGTAGGGGAATTAGTATGAATATCCAGAATTTGGAGTTCTCTGTCTTGCCCAGAAAAAGGGAGGCTCCCCGAGCTGGGGCACAGGCTCTGCTGAGGACAGTGGCCATCTGTGTGGACATCCAGTGCTGCTCCAGGGATCTGTTTGCCTTTGCTGTGCAGGGACCTGCGGAGGCTGTGTATTTTTGTCATGGCTGGCCGGGAATGTGCATGATTTATGGTTTTTAACCTGAGGCTTCGTCATAAGGAGCATTGAGACTACAGTGAGCTGGTTATGAAAGACCTTCCTTTCTGAGGCTGCTAGAGGAGGCTGCTGCCTGCCCCCTGGAGGGTTCTGGAATGCTGTGCCCACCTTAGTTAGCTCTGGAATGGCCCCAGATGCCAACGAGTCTGTACACCAGTCTATGCCTTGTCCCCACATCCCTTCCCAGGCTTCTTGCTCTATGTTCTTAGCTGAAATCCTTCCTTACAGGAAACCTGCGGGTGCCTTTGACTTCAGGGGCACACACACGTCCCTGGACATGTCACCTGACCTCAGCAAGTGTCAGTTTTGCCAACTGTAAAGGGAGTGTAAAAATATGCACCTCCAACTGTTGTGGTGTGGCAATCCAGGTCCCTCGTCCGGGCTGGTGAGCTCTTGGAGCCTGTGTCTTGTTTATTTCCGACTGTCGAGTACCTAACAGTCCCTGGCACACAGCAGTGGGCACTGAGTGCTGACTAGTTCCAGCTGATTGTATGCAGTGAACGGAGAATGTGGGGAATGTGTTGGGAACCGCAAGCCTAGCTGGACACTGATCAGCAGTTAGGAAACCATCTATTGTGTCCGAGTCTCCATCTCTCCCTACAGATTCAGATAGAGCACCTGGCCTTATGCTGAGAGACCCCAGAGTTCCAACTGATCCCAACCCCCTGCCTGTGGGGAGCATCAGGGGCCTTTATCACCTCAATTGCCTGCCTAGGCACCCTTCTTCCAGCCTGGACCCTCGCTTCTGGGAATGACAGCCACTCTGGGGCAGTGGGGCGTCCTCATGTCGGCTTGGCCAGGCTGGGCCCCTCTTTGGAGAAGGGGTGGAGGGGTGTGAAGGACTGGTGTGTGTGTGACTTTGTTTATTTTCTCTGAAGGATCCTGCTATAAAAATAACCTGCCTGGAAACCTCATCTCTGAGGGGGAGAAAGGAGCTTTTGTATCCGAGGAAGTGGCTCTAACTGCAGTCCTGTGCCTGCCCCTGCCCCCACTGTCAAGGAGGGGCGGCTGAGGTGAGAGGGGCAGGGCCCACAGAGGACTGGGAGCCTCTCTTCCCAGTACTGGAGGCCTCTCACAGGCCAGCTAGGTCTAGAGGCTCTGAAGGAGGCCTAGGTAAGGAACGTTAGAGAGAGAAAAGCTGAGACAGAGAGCCTAGAAGAAAGGAAAATCGGGTCCAGCAGAGGGGAGCAGAGGGTGAATTGGAAGTCTGAAGTCAGGAAACCCTGGAGGTGCTCCACTTGAGAGCTGCAGAGCCCGAGAACTCAGCGTGACGAGGTGGCCACATTTCTAGATGTGGCTAAGAATTTGATCCCATTCTCAACCCCCACCATCTTTTCATCACTGAGGGACAAAGGCAGGGCAGGGAGTAAGCGGGCTGCCTGCTCTGTTGCTCAGCCCAATCCCCGTGGCTCAGACTGTGACAGAAAAGACAAAGTGTGGCAAGTGACGGCCAGGCCGGGCCCTGGGCTAGGTACAAGGTGGTTCTTCTCCAGGCGCCACAGCAAAGGACCTGGCCTTGCAGGTGGCACACTCTCCCACTGGTGATCTGGCTCCTCCTATGCAAGCCATCGAAACCTTTTCCAGACTAGTCTTCTTACCTCTAAATTACAGATGACAAGCTTCCCTTGTCATCGAGCCATTGAGCAGACCAGAGGCCCAGAGTCTTAATGAGCTATCTGGTGCCAACAAGCACCCCCTTTTAGCCACCAGAATCTCGGGAACCAGCACCAGTGGAGCCCAGAAAGCTGCAGGACTGTCTGTGCTTGCTGTGCCCAGAAGGCCACCGAGAGGCCCTAGAGCAGCTATCCGGACTAGGCTGTGGTGTGAACAACACGTGAGGCCTTTGCTCGTGGGGTGTCAATACCTCAAACTTGTGACCAACCCCACAGAACCAGGGCTTGGTAGGAGCTACTCATGGAACCATTGAAGATGACCCTGAACATTCTGTTTAGGGGAGGCTTGTGTCCCTGAGAGAATAGGATATTAGAAGAGGGTGATGCTTATCTTCCATAAGTTGTGGGACTGGTGTTGGAAGAACACAAATCAAAGGACGGAACAGAACAGGGATTCAGGATGCCTTAGAACAATCTTGAGAGGAAAAACTTAAAATGTTGTGGCCACAAGACTACCTTGATAAAATAGCTGCTGGCACAGCTGGGAGAGATACAGGGCTGCAGAAGCCACCGTCAGGCGTGAGATCGTAGAGCTCCAGAACTGAACTTATTCCCAAGGGCCCATGAGAGAAGCAACACGCAGACTGTAGCCCTTGGGCCACTCTGAACCACTGTGGTAGGCTTGTACCAGCCAGGGTGTCCACGGGTAGATGAATGGATGAAACAAGCATTGTACATGCACACATGGAATGTCAGTCTACCATAAAAAGAATAACACCCTATCATTTGTGGCAGTGTGGATGAAACTTGAGGATAATTATATGTTAAAATTATCCAGGCACAGCTATACAAATACCACATTTTCATTCATTTGTGGAAGCCAAAAATGTCAATATTATAAAAGAAAGTAGAATAATGGTCACAAGAGACCTGAAGTGAGGATAGAGATAACGGGTACCAAAGATAAAGGAACTCCTTGAGGATGGAGAGATGGTTCAGCACTTAAATCTAGAGGACCTGGGTTCAATTCCCAGCAACCACATGGTAGCTCACAACAATCTGTAACTCCACTTCTAGGGAATTCAACACTCTCTTCTGGCTTCTGTGAGCAGCAGGCACATTTATGGTACACTGGCATACCTTTAGGGAAAACACTTATACATGTAAAATAAAAACAGCTCTTAAATAAGAGGAATTCCTTAATTTGGGAGATATTTTACAACTAGAAAAGAAGCCAACGATTCTCAACACACACAATTTTAAAGTGTTTAGGGTGCTGAGAATCCTGGCTAGTTATATACAATCATATACAATCATTATATATTGCATATATACTAAATTGTACTCCTCACATAGGTCGTACACAGCAAGCATATCCCCAAGCTGGCCCTTAGTGAAGTACTGAAAGCTGATTGTATGTTCAGGACACCAATAATTCTAAGTTAATAGAATGTCCTATGTGCCAGGCGCTGTCTGAAGCCTTGTATGCTATCTCACTTAGCACTTACGAATGCCCTCTGTAAATGAGAGACTGTGGCTGGCTCCTCCAGTACTGGTCACACCTCACACCACTGTGCAGAAGATTGCTATTTTGATAGAATTCACTCTAATTCCCTAGTGTACATAAAGGCCCTGATTGACCTGGGTCAATTAGGCTAATTCCAGGACCCACACAAGAAATGGATTTTAAAAAACAAACAAACAAACCAACCGACTTTAACGTGTATGTGAGTGCAGGTATTTGCAGAGGTCAGGGTGCTAGGCCCTCCTGGGTCTGGAGTGACTAGCAGTTGTCAGCCACCTGACATGGTGCTGGAGAAAGGACCCGGGTCCTCTGACAGATCAGCTCATGCTCCCAAACACTGACCCGCCTCTCTGGCCCAGAAACTTTTCTTCTGGGCTGGTCCATACAAAGTATGGGACAAAGCTTGGTTTAAAGGCAGGGAGGGAAAGATCACTGTCGTCATGTGCAGGACTTGTGTGGGTATTTCGGGTTTGCAAGGGAGCCGACATATCAGGCAGAACCAAGGGAATTACTGGAAACAAACTTAAGCTTGATCAAGTTGTCCTGAGCCTCCCACGACTTTCAGATTCTCATTTCTGTAAATTAAAGTCCATTATGGAGGTCAATTGGATTTTTTTTTTTTTCATGAGACCCAGGGTGTCTGGTGGTCATAGGCTGTCTAAGAAAGGCCAGGAACGGTCTGTGCCACTCCAATGTAGAGAAAATTGATTTCGATCTAGAAAAACAGAAACCCAAAACAAACAAGACGAATATAAATTCAGAAGCCAGTCCCATCTGTCTCTGGAGACTACACAAAGGTGAAACTGAAGGGAGTGGGAATCTGACTTTAGCCCAGAGTTAGAGCTTTCCTATTATTGAACATCTGACGCTAACAGACCAGGGCTTTGGGACGTCACCAGTGCTGATGTGATGTGCATGCTGGGATTGACACCGGAAAGCATGCTCCTTAAGCTATCTTCCTCCCAGGCCTCAGTTTCCCCTTGTGCAAAGGCTGGGCAGTACTAGGCGAAGGCTGTGGTCTCATCCAGCTTTAACATTCTTACATTCTGGAATTCCCACAGGCAGGCCTCCAGGCCCCAGGGCTGGCTGAGAGAACAGAGCTGTGGCTGTTTGTCACTGTGGCAGAACAGTGGAACCCATTGACTCTGTGGTCCTCCTGCAACAGAAACGGCTAAATGGCACATGTAGAAAAGGTAGATTCATCTGCAGGGCTGGTGAGAGGTGCTGAAAAAATATGCAGCCCTTGGGGACTGTGCAGGGAGTTTCACAGGCTGAGACAACCATGTGTCTGACAGGCTACCCTGAGCTTCATCTTGCCACAGCCAGAGGGAAGATGGTGGAGGGTGGTCCTCATGGACACCATGGGACCGGGCAGCCCTAAGTGTGGGGGTTCTCTAAAGAGTCAGTGCCTCTCATGGTCCTGGTGCTGTGGCTGGTTGGTAGAGCAATGATCCTTTAAGAAATACACCTTTAATTAATAAAATCTAAAGTGTTGTTCATGTGAAAAAACTGTTTATTTCAGCAACTTAGACTGCCTTCACCTGTGAGCCCCAAACTGGAGGGTCTGAGGGCTCCTTCCCTACAGATCTCTGAGTTGGACTTGAGGCCATGATGTAGAGAGATAACATCATGAGGCTTCTGGTGGCCACTCTCTGACTCTCCTTCCATCCTCTTCTGTCAGTGTGCTCTCACATCTCAAACTGATCATGTCATCCGTATAGGTGAGAATTGGGAATACTACGGCTGAGGGAAGCAAGTGAAGGACAGGGAAGACAAGCCGGGGGCTCCTTAGTTAGCAATTGATAGCTCTGGTGCTCAAATAAAGCCTCCGAGTTCTCCGTCTTCTACCGCACAGGCCTGTTCTTCTAGCCCCAAGGGCTATGGGAGAGGGAAAATTTGTTTCTCTTATTTGGGGACGATGCAGAACCCTTAGTGGTGGTGGATTAAAACATTTACAAGTGCTAATCATTGAAAGATTGGTATTTTAAAAAAGCAGTAGTAATGGTGAAGAGTTCTAAAGTTCCAACTTTTTCCATAATAATCACTTATTTTGACACTTAAAGAATATCAAACATTGAAGTTAAACATTTATATTTTAGCTATATAGCACTTTTCTTCAAGACAGGGTTTCTCTGTGTAGCCCTGGCTGTCCTGGAACTCACTCTGTAGACCAGGCTGGCCTCGCACTCAGAAATCCGCCTGGCTCTGCCTCCCGAGTGCTGGGATTAAAGGCGTGTGCCACCACGCCCGGCTGCTATGCAGCAGCTGTGCTTACCTGGTGGGTGAAGGTGTTTTTAGACTGGCTTTGGACCATCCAGTCTACATTTCCTACCATCAAACAGTCCCCCTCCCTCCAGCCCACCCCCCACCCCCAGCTCCCCGAGGGCCTTTCAGGGTAGGAATTCAGCCTGTGCTGGGGCAGGAACGAAGGTCCTCAGGTAGAGGCTCCTGTTTGGGAACATCCTCATGTTCACTCTTGCACAGGCAGGATTAGGGGCAAGGAAGCATCCAGAAGCAGAAGGCCTGTGGAGTTGTGATCACATACTTTCTGGTACACAGGATCATACTACTTTCCCCAGCATCTGCCACCTTCCCTTGGTCCCTGCAGAGATGGACCCAATCCAGGAAGTGGTCCACCAGAAGACAGCAGTACAGTGAGGCAGGGGAGCGCTTCCACAGCTTGAGGCATAGGAATGAAGACCATGAAGACACTATGAGGAGGGTGACGTTGACCCTGACCCTGAAGGACTGCATCATTTACAAAGAAGCTCACTCTTGGAATGTCCACAACTAATTTTTTTTAAAAAGATTTTTACATATATGAGTGTTCTGCCTTCATATGTCTGCTCACCACATGCATGCAGTACTCGCAGACGCCAGAAAAGGTGCTGGGTCCTCTGGAAACCCAGTTAGACAGTTAGTTGTTAACTGTCACATGGGTGTTGGCAATCAAAGTCTAGGCAGGTAATCTATAAGAACAGCCAGTGCTCTTGGCTCCTGACCACCGGGCTACCTCTCCAGGCTCAGCTCCTGGTTAAGTTTCTGGGGGTAGGGTGGGGATGGGGGTGTACTCAAAGGCTCTGTCTTGTACATCATCCCAGTGAGCTTATAAAGACCTCTTATTCAGTCTTATCTCCAACCTCACAGTAAGGAGACTGAAACCCAGAGGGGTTAAATATCTTGGGAAAAGTCTCAAAGCTTGCTGGTGACACTGCTGTCACCTGAACCCCCTTATTCTGAGGCAGGTAATGTCTTCATGTTGTTTTTTAGCTATTTCTCCTCTCAAGTCCTGGAAGTTTCACAGGTACTATCCAGGTGGGCTGCCTGCAGTCCAGAAGGTTGTCAGAGCTAACTCCAATGGGTAAAGACCAACCAAGAGAGGCATAGCCAGGGCCTGAGCCAAGAGGTATATGGTAGGGAGGGGTCCAGGGGATTGAGTGTGGCTTTTGTGTGTGTGCCTGAGGGCAAGGCTGCATGTGCAAAGATGCACGTCGCTCCCTTGCACGTCGGTGGCACAGGACTAGGACTACAGGCCAGCCTGAGAGGTGCTTTGCAGCTCCTGGAATGAATGGGCCTCTGTCCTCAAGGCTGTGAGAGGCTCTGTGTATGCAGGTCCCATTAACTCCACCTCAGCCACATAGAGAAAGGGGAGAGGCCTGGGAAGACCAAAGCACACAGTCCTTCTGATTTTAGAATGAAGTAAAATCTTCAGAGGATGTCACATATGCTGCAGCTCAGAAGAGTGTGTGTTAGCGCCCCACCCAATGTCCTGTTACTGTCCTATCCCTTCTTATTCCTACTGTTCACTTCTTCAACAGGCTCACTTAATGTGTGTGCTGTCCGGTGCCTGGGATCCCCACTGTGGCCTTCTCCTAACTCAGCTTTCAGGTCACACAATTTTATCTGTAATGGACAAGCAGGCTCAGGTCCTATCTGGGGCTCTCGTTTCCAGACCTCTCTGGCCCAGGCCCCTGTTGCCCTTGGCTGTTTGTTTAATGGAGCGACTCCTGTCTTAGAACAGCCTGGAGCACAGGAACACAAAGACATTTGTCCAAACTTACCTTTTTTTTTTTTTTTAAACCAGCATAGCCAAACCACAGTGATGGATGGGCTCAGTGACCTGGCTGGGTACCTTCCTCATTCCTCTAACCACTATCCTGGCCCTAATTATTAATGGCCCTTGGTTTGAGACTTCTAGTTATCCACTGGAAGACCTCCTAGGTTGGAGTCGGGTCCCTGACATGACAGAAGGAAGATCTGGCTTCTGAAGAAGGAACTGGAGAAGTTCCTGTGGGGACAAGCAACCATACCATATCCTCCCTACACCCCAGAACCTGGCACAGAGTAGGACCTAAAGAAGCAATTGAGTGAATGGTTGAATACAGGTTAGTAAACAGACAGGTAAATGGATGCATATACAGACAAAAAATATTTACCTACCTATAGAGAAATTTTTATGGAAATCGTATATATCTTGACCCACACATGAGAAAGGTTTCAGTAGAGACAGCATGATCATTCTGTCCTGAATCTAAGGGAATGTTCTTAGCCCAGACCCTTTCTGGCACACCTATGAGGCTGCCTTAGATGTCTGCAGCAGCTGTGTAAAACTGGTCCATTCTCCATCCTTACTTCTCCCCTGGATTCCTCTCACAAAGGCTGCTGTGCCCACTAGAACAGGTCCTGTACAGCTGAGAGAAGCTGCAGTTGGGGTGAGGGGAGTAGGAGATCCCTGGATTGTAGCTCAGGCTACCAGAAGCCATGGAACTGGGTATGACACTTAGGGCTGGTGCTAGAGCAAGATGCCCCAGGGGACAGAAAACTAGGGCAGGAGCCTGGCACACCACAGGCTCTGCACTAAACACTGGACCACTAAAACATTTCTATGCCTTCTCTCTGGCTGTCACCCCCAAATTCCTTTCTAACCAGTGTATTAAATTCCACGGGACCCTTTTTCTGGAGGGAGAGTGAATCAGTACCCCAGCTGAAGAAGAAAGGGACAATGTCATCCACCACCCCTCAAGCTTGCCAGCTCTACTGAGGAGTGGCTGCCATTCCCTCTGACAGACCCCAAAGACCCCTGGTACTGAACGTCCTAGAGAAGGAAATGCTCAACACCCCCAGAACCTTGCTCTTCTCTTCTGGTTACTATTCTCAGTGAGCCTTCCTTCCCTCTAAATTACATCTGGAAAGCTGGGCTTTGAGCTCCAAAGGGGCTTGCCTCCCTCCTTGAGTCCCATGTGCTAAGGGCAGCCAAGAAAGGCCTTGTAAGCCAGGGAAAATAATTAGGAGCAATTACCATCAAGAGAGACTTCGGTGAGTGTGCCAGCCATCTGTAATGAAAAGTGGCAGAACAGATTTGGGGAGGAGCATAGGGGGTGGGGGTGGGGGTGGGGAAGAGCTGAGAGGGTACTGCTTTTCTTTCCCAGTTAGAGGCTCAGGACCCCCCCACCCCCCCCCACCCCTGTTAGCTCCTTGAATAAAACTTCCCTCACAGGGTCAGGGGGTTCAGTGTGGGGGGTGGGGTGGGGCTGGGGCTGGAAGATAGAGGGAGGGCCCTAGGTTCCACATTCCTGGGATTCTCAAACCGTGGAAGAGGGAACTCCACACTGACAGGAATGAGTGGGGCAGAGGTGGAAAGACAGGACAGACTATTAGAGATGTCTCCAGGATTTTGTTTTGTTTGTATGTGAGGGGGGTTGTCCCCCTACCTGGCACAAACTTTGCCTTCTTTGGAGGCCATGCATATAGATGGGCTGGGGTCACCTGGCAACTCACCCTCCATCCTTAGGCTTGTCTTTTTCTGGGTCAGATGAGACCAAAGAAAAATTCTAGTGACGAGGATAGTGGCACCTGGGGAAGGTGACAGAACCCTCATTCTCTGCGGAAGCCAAAGAGGCAGGAATCCAAAGGCAGAGGGACAACCTGTTCCTTCACCCTTCCAAACTAAGGCGAGAACATGAGTGAAGACCTGTTTCCCAGAGGGGAGGACTGATAGCGATAGCGGCGGGAGGTCTTTGGTCAGGTGTCTCTCCTGAGCATGAGACAGCTTCCAGGAAGCGACAGACCTTAGCACTTTTAAGGCCCTGCCTGCAGTTACCTGCTTTGGCTTGGAAGATGACTTAAGACTTTGGGCAGGTCATCCATGTCTGTGCTCTGGACTCTCTTTTCAGAATCGATGACATGAGCCCCGATACCACAGCTATGAGGACCAGTGAGCAAGGCACACAGAGTGTTTGGCATATAGGAGTGAGAGCGGGGCCTTAACTGTAACTGTTAGTGTATTAGCAATACTGTTAGGAAATGGTTTTAGCTGCTAAGTAGAGAGGAAACTTGAAGCCAGAGAGGAAGCAGAAATGGTGAAGACTTAGAAGAGGGCCAGTTCAGCACTTGGGAGGCTGAGAGAGGCTGGAGCAAGTGTGGTATACATGGTGAGTTCCAGATCAGCAAGGGCTACATAGTGAGTCCCTTTCTCCAAGATGAACATAGAGAAAGTTCTTAGGTGGAAGGCAAGAGATGGAGAATGAGAAGGATCAAGAGCCTTGGCTATACTGTGAGACTATCTCAAAAAATGAACCCACACGGCTGGAGGGATGGCTCAGCAGTTAAAAGACTAGCTAAGCTACTCTTCCAGGGAACCCAGATTCCCAGCACCCATATGGTGGCTCACAGGGGACTGTCACTCCAGTTTTAGGGGATCTGATGCCCTCTTCT
>LR749850.1:1320230-1424794 GCA_902729485.2 Mus minutoides
TCCACATGGTGGCTCACAACCATCCGTAACGAGATCTGGCGCCCTCTTCTGGAGTGTCTGAAGACAGCTACAGTGTACTTACATATAATAAATAAAATAAATCTTTAAAAAAAAAAAAAAAAAAAAAGAAATTAAAGGCTGGGTGGTGGTGGCACACACCTTTAATCCCAGCACTTGGGAGGCAGAGGAGGTGGATTTCTGAGTTCGAGGCCAGCCTGGTCTACAAAGTGAGTTCCAGGACAGCCAGGGCTATACAGAGAAACCCTGTCTCAAAAAACCAAAAAAAAAAAAAAAAAACCAAACCAAAACAACAAAAAACAACAAAAAAACAAAACAAAAAAACAAAAAAACAAAAAAACAAAAAGGCCAGTTGTGATACACACTTGGGAGACAGGATCAGGAGTTCAGGAGATCATCCCTGGCTACTTAAATTTGAGGCCAGCCTAAATTACACAAAACTGTCTCTTTCAACCAACACACAACTTGGAGACATCAGTAAGAGCAACCCATTCATTCCTTCAACCAGTCTGTCTTTCTGTTGTTCTAGACACCTGGAGGGCTTAGCACAGGTTAGTAACTAACACCATGCCCAGGTGCTGTAAATATAGAGGCCAGGGTGGTAACAGCAGGCAGCCTGGGAGAGGAGGAGGAGGAGGGCTGTTAGAGAGGTGCTGAGCCTAATGTAGGGTCTGCCACAGCAGACACAGTTAGCTGTCTGCCATGGCTGACATGAAGTGTACATGGTAGGTGGATGATGAGGTCAGAAACATTTCTCCCAGGTCCGAGAAGTATCTGGTACACAAAGAGCAAGCAGCCATCCCTTTTCCTTTGGAACTTTCTGCAGAGCCATGACCAGAGTAGCACCCAGGAGTGGCTGGGTAGAGGATGTCTTTTATGGACACTGGATGCAGGTCCTATTCTGAGAACAATCTCCTTTTTTGGTGTTAGGTGGAGAAGGTTCAGGCAACTGCCAACTACTTATATAAACCATATAATATGGTTTAAAGGTTTCTTTCCTCACTCTAGCCATTAGGAGAGGTTTGGGAAAAAAAAAAATCTTAATCATGCCTAAAAAACACAGAGTTCAACAATCTGTACAGGGATATCCTGGGCTCTTCTAACCCACTCTCCTATCCCAACAAACATTTCTCCACTGTGAGGCTGTGAGCTGCTATACTCTCTTAGTTTCACTCTTGTGAGCACGATGTACAAGAAGCACTTAGGAGAGGTAATGTGGCAAGAAAGGGGGGCAGGAAAGCAACGAGACAAGGGTGCAGTTAGCAGAGTCGGTTGGAGTCTGGCTGGTGCACTTGGCTTCAAGAGAGCTCCCTGGCAGCCTCTGCAGACAGGTTTAGTTTTAAAAAACACCAGATAGCCACAGATTTGCATGTTATTTGTGTTCCAGGCTTCACTTCCAGGTATGTGGAATAAAGTGAATGAATGAACAGTATTCAGTCTCTTGGTTAAGGGGTGGATTCAGAAACCCAGACCATAATGAGGATCCAATCACAAGTACAGTTTGGATCTCAGCAGACAGTTTAGAGGGGGGTTGTCTATCTATGTTAAGAATATATATATATATATATATATATACACACACACACACACACACACACACACACACATACATACATATTTCATACTCTCACATATGCGAGGAGACAGGACAGTCTCAGAGACACACAAATATAGTATTGAGTCCAGGGAGTTCCCAGTCAAAGCATAGAAGCAAAAATCCACAGAATTTATTTTAAATAAATCAATTTTTAAAAACCTAGGGAGTCACATATACAGATAAAGGCGACATCATCCCTGACACATCTCCACCTCAGTCCTTTCCTCCACTCCAGGTTCATTCTGAACTATGTGCTAATGAGCCCGTATTCTTTCTTGACAAGATGTATCTGTGTTTGCTTAGCCTTCCAAATCAGGCAAACTATAAACTTACAGACTGTAAGACCCTGAGGACAGGTGGCTTTTACTTCCTTTGTTAACCCACCTTTCTCACCCCCAGGGCTCCCAAGTCCAGGGCTTGACCTCACACTTATGAAGTCTTCAGACAGAGGATTCACTGTGAGTTACAGGTAAGGCAGTGCTTTTACAGGACAAGACAAAGAGAAAGGAACCCAATTATATGAATGTGCAAGGGATATCCCTGTCAATAAAAAGGACGGAGGAGGAACCTTCCTAAGGGGTTAAAAAGATGTTCTGATAAGCCTCTTGGGATGTAGGTAGCCCGAGAGCTCCAAATGGCAACATGCCTAACTGATGAGGACGGTGCTTTTGTTAAAGAGCCCTGTTTGAGGTCGGAATGGCTGCTCTGAGCCTACAGTGTTTAGAAGTTGTGACAAATAACCAATTCTCCTTACACCCGCACACTATTCTTCTTAAGAAATGTTTCAGAGAACGAGGCCTGCCTTGTTCTTTTCAGATGAGAATACAGACACTTGCAATCTTAGCTAGAAAAACAGCACCAAGTCAGCCTCCTGGCCTTGGCAGCTCCATGCTGTGCCCCCATGAGAAAGGCAGATGGCAAGACAAACAGGGAAAAGTCAGGCCATTCTGTCATCAGGCCTTCAGAAGTCCAGACAAGAGATTTTAAGGTAGTGTGACCAGGGAGAGCTTTAATCAGCCCTGGGTGCACACACACTGAGTGGGTACTTAGACAAGGACTAGACTGAATGCCTGAGCAGAATGGAGCCTGTGCTCTTGGGGACCATTCTCCCACATTTGCCCTTCCTAGCAGCTGGCTCTGTCAAGGAGAAGGCAGTCTCTAGCAGCGTCATCACATCATCATCAGCCATTCCTCAGCTCAGACAGAAGGCCAGCCACATCCAGGCATGCTGCATTTAGCAAGGCTCGTACAGCCTTGATGCTACCAACCAAGGCGGTGCTGACACTGACCTTCAACAGTAACGCAGAGCACCTCACTCCACCTAACATCGGGCACGAGGGTAGAACAAGGGAAGACAGAATGAAACAACACAATGTTCACCGTTTTTACTCTGACCTTCTTTCAGAGCTTGGAGGACGACACAGAAGGATCAGAGGTTAAGATTTAAACAAAAGGCAGCTGTCTCTCTCTGTCTCTCTCCATCCAGTAATGATTGATCGTACCATGGGTGTATAAACCAGGTGGTGGTGATCTGCTGTCCCCTTGAACCACTAACTGTTAAAGCAGTGCTGAGGGCAGTCTAAAGACTAGGAGGACATACTCCTCACACACAGAAGAGTGAACTGACAGCGACTGACTCTAGGCTGTCTATGCGCAAGTACTCACACTGAACCCTACACAGGACTCCTGGGAGTCACAGTGGGTCTCAAGTGATCAACCAGATGTAGCCAGCTTCCATACATCATAGCACTCATTCTCAAAAGGGCAGAAGCAGTCTCATTTTCTCTGGGTACACTCCAGGGATGACTGCTGGAGGACTGTGGGTTTTGTTGAAGAGTCTGTAATTGCCATGTTATCATCCTTCACATATTCCTTTTATAGGGGAGGGGAGATGGTTATCAGCATGGAACACAGAGGGAAAGAGACAGAGATGGAAAACAACAGGCACAGTCTGTTTAAAGCAGGTTCAACAAGATACTGGTAACATACCCTTGGCTGTGAAATACACAAACAGCTTCAGTCTTGGTCATTAAAGTTCACTCTTGAATTAAAATTTCCGAACTTGTCCTGCTCCTGTTAGCTGGCTCTAAGAACAGTTTACTATACAAGTCTGTACTTGGTTCCCATTAAGCCACCCTGTCACAGTCTGACTTATTCCTCTTGCTCCTGGGGTAGACAGTGGTCTTAGGATCACTAGCTTTTACCTGGTACATTTAAACTGCATTGGAGAAGGGAGCCAACTTCAGACTGGCTCAACAATTCTACATACTTTACAAAGTGCTTTTGTTGCATGTCTCATATTCTTGTATTTATGGCAATAAATATTTGTTGCTTTGGTCCATACAAAAAGTCTCTGAGAAAGATAAAACAGATACTTGTCTAAAGGAACAAACAATAAACACAGAAAAGCATCCTGTAATGAGCCCCAGACAACAGTGAGGAAAGTCCGAGAGGCACGCCTTTAGACTAAGTAGTCACACTGCCACCGAGTAAGCTGTCACCTAGATACAGTAAGTACTGAGAAGCAGACAACATCCTGGAGTCCTGTGCTGAGTCTGCTCGCCAGTTTTCTAAAAGAGAATGGAAAAGGGCCAGCAACTCATATATAGAAAGCTATTTATTTCCTATGGAAAATCAAGAGAAAAAGAAAGGGAGGAAGAGGGAGGAAGGAGAAGCAGCGAGAGAAAGAAACACACACGTACAGCGAGCCCTCGTCCCCCAACATGCAGGGGGAGGCAAGAGGGGCACAGGCTGCTGGAGTGGAACATTCATTTAACAATGGAGTAGTAAAAAAAATAGTTGTTGTTTTCAAATTGTAACTTGTGGTAAAACATAGAAAAATGTACTAAACAAGATTGGTATAAAACAGAGTAAAATTTCCAAATAAGCCCAAGGAGAGAGAGAACACAGTGCTGGGGGGGGGGGGGCGGGGCACAGGGAAAGCGGGGAGAAGACTGCATAGAAAACTACCGGCCACCATACACAAAGTAGAAAACGTCCCTGTTGTGGAACCTAAGTACAAAAGGACACTGGCACTGTGTCCTCTCACCATGTCACCTCGGGAGCTCTGCGAGGGGCAGGGGGAGAGGTACCACAAACAACAAGAAAGAGCAGTTTAAACCTCAAGTTTATCTGTCTATTCACCCGGTCTCCAGCTGACAGCGCCGTTCATCTTGATAACCTTTACTCCTAAACCAGATTCATCCAGGTCTCAAAATACTCTTAGGAAATCTACAAAGGCCCGATACACAGGGCTTGCTGGGATCACTGTGTGCTGGAATTTGAAAGATGAAAATAAACCTACAGACTAAATGGTAAACACATTCAGTCTTTTTTTTTTTTTTTTTTTTTTTTTTTTTTTTTTTTTTACTTTTAAAAACATATCCCTGTGAAATATATATTTCACATTTTGTGTATGTGTGTATATATAGGTATGTATACACACATGTAAGTATATATGTATATAAAATTCTCTGTGACTAGAAACATATTTAAACTAACTAGCCACAGACCACCTAGACCTGTATTCATCCAACTCTGGTATGTGATGCTAACCGCCAAGGTCCTTCTTCTTGGTCAGAAGCAGGCAGCAGTGAAGCTGGGGCCCGGCTGTTGCGCTCAGTACTTCTGGGTGGGCCCTCCCTCCCACAGCACGTGCATGCTTGCACATGCAACCCTGCTTGTAAGGAACGGGCTGCTCAAGACTTGAGGGTCTGCCGGGGCTTGTGCAGTGTGCTCAGGGTGGGAGGACTCTACCAGTGAGGAAACAGCGTTGAGGAGAAGTAGTCAGCTTCATGGAGGGCACATAAATAGGAAGGTTCTGGAGGAGGGACTTAAGCAGTTCCATTCCCGACTCTGCGTCTTGGGGATGTGTGTGCCTACATGCTGGTGGTTTTTATCCCTACCTGCTGCCTATGCCCTTTCCTGCTTCTCAGTAAGGCCTAGCAACAAGGATTTATAGGAAACCGAGATTCCTTCTGAGACTTCCTTGGGCTCCTAGTGAGGGACTCAGTGAGCTGGAGCCCTTGGAAAACAAGACAGCAGAGCTGAAGTGAAAAGCAGTCTCTCTTCAGGAGGGATGTTCCTCACCCCTTTCACAGCACCAAAGTTTCTTTGCAAAAATAGTATCTGAGCTACAAAAGGGAAGGCAGATGTGCTTGTGAATGCATCTTGCCTGGTCTGGTCCAGGATCAAGGGCTGTACAAGAACAGGGGGTAGGAGCAGCTCTTTCCAAGGTCTCTGGCTGTCGATGGCAAAGGTTGGTCCTCCACACGCTCAGTGTCTGCTGAGAGTCTTCACAAGAGCTTCCGGTGGAGGATCTCCCAGACCATTCGCTTCCGGAAATATGGCATGTGTTGCTGTAGGGACACAGATAGACTCTTAGTCTTCACTTGTGTGGGCACAATACTCCCTTCTCCTTAAGATTTTCAACTACCAGACTTGGTGACATCTCTGTCACCTACTAGACTTGGTGACATCTCTGGTTTTTCAAGCTGCTTGTCTTTGGTCACACCACCTTTTCTTTTATTGCTTCTTTCTACTATGATTTTCGCTCTATGCCCTTAACAAGTTACACTGGGCACCTCCTGGAATCTCTAGGCCATTCCCAAATGACTCCAAGAATTTTGTGAATGGAGTTTATCAAACTTTTAATGTTTATGATGAGACTAAGGCCAAAAAATGAAAAGTAGTTTATTGGAGAAGTAGAACTTAAAACAACGTCTCTGGTCTAAATCTCAGTGTCTTAATTTTTAGTTAGTTTTGTTTGAGACAGTCTCTCACTATGTATCCTTGGCTGGCCCGAAACTCTATGTAAACCAAGATGCCCTCTAACTCATAGATAGGTCTGCTTCTGAGTGCTGGTATTAAAAGTGTGTGTCACACCAACTATGGACTCCGAGCCTCGTCTTGCTTCCGTGTCTGTCTGCCATCTTTTTTTTTTTTTTTTTTTTTTTTTTTTGGGGGGGGGGGACAGGTTTTCTCTGTATAGCCCTGGCTGTCCTGGACCTCACTTTGTAGACCGGGCTGGCCTCGAACTCAGAAATCGCCTTCCTCTGCCTCCTGAGTTCTGGGATTGAGATGGCTCAGCAGGTTAGAGCACCCGACTGCTCTTCCAAAGGTGATGAGTTCAAATCCCAGCAACCACATGGTGGCTTACAACCACCCGTAATGAGATCTGACGCCCTCCTCTGGTGTGTCTGAAGTCAGCTACAGCGCACTTATGAAGAATAATAAGAAACGAATCCTTGGACCGGAGAGACCAACCGGAGTGAGTGGAGCCAAATGGGGACGGCCGGAGCAAGCAGAGCCGATCAGAGCGAGCGGGGCCGACTGGAGTGAGCGGGGACAGCCGGAGCCGGTCAGAGCGAGCGGGGTTGAGCAGAACAAGGGGGAAAAAAATGTGTCACCGCACTCAGTTTTTCCAAGGGTTTTCTTAAACTCTGGGCTGTGACGTCACATGGGCATATGAATTTGTTTTTGTTTTTGTTTTTTTTTTTTTTTTTGGTTTTTCAAGACAGGGTTTCTCTGTATAGCCCTGGCTATCCTGGAACTCACTTTGTAGACCAGGCTGGCCTCGAACTCAGAAATCCGCTTGCCTCTGCCTCCCGAGTGCTGGGATTAAAGGCGTGCGCCACCACGCCCGGCTCATGAATTTGTTTTTTAAAAAGATTTATTTATTTAATGTATGAGTGCTCTGTTTTCATGCACTCCAGAAAAAGGGAATCAAATTCCATTACAGATGGTTGTGAGCCACCATGTGGTTGCTGGGAATTGAACTCAGGACCTCTGGAAGAGCAGTCAGCGCTCTTAACCATGAACCACCTCTCTGGCCCAGGCATCTGAACTTTTCACTGAATATGGACACTCTGAAAAATCTGAGGACTGTGAAAGGTTTCTGAACACACCAGGTCTAGAAATTAATTTAGGCTCAAATGTTCAATGAATCCAAGGTGCATGACTTTCCTGAAGGCCTGACTCTGAGTATACACAGCACACTTTGCACTGTGTGATCTGTGATGCACAGAACGGCAGCTATTGCTGCTGGAAACACCCTAGTTCAGATTTCAGACCACTGTGCGTTACGGATGGCAGCCATTTTACTTATACATAACACTTTTTGCTTTGACAGAAACAAAATAGCTTAATTATGGAAACCATAATTTTAGTACCTTCCTATCATCACTCTGGCCTACCTTGGTATTGTACTGCGCCAGTGACATGGCTCAGTGAGTAAAGAAACTCCTACCAAGCTTGGTCCTTGGGATTCGCACAACTGTCTGACTCCCACATGCATGCTATTCCCATCCTGCACTACTTCATTCTCAGCACTGCTGACTGTGAAACCAAACTGTCAGCCACTCTGGAAAACAATGAGGACACGCTATATCCTGTTAACATTGGAGTCAGCCAAAGTCAAGGGCGCATGCAAACCCAGAACCTTCCATTTCATCTGTGTACAAACTTGCTTTTGTCTTTAAACAACTGTAAAATTACATATATATCAGAGGACTGTTTTAAAATAATTTCTTTGCCTTATTATATGTTTCACTTAATCTATTTAATATATGTATATATCTAGGGCAATGTAAAAACTTTTTGGATGAAGACGAATAGTAAGTTTTGTTCCTTTTTTTAAGAGTCACTCATTTTTATATGTATGAATGCCCCTTGCGGTAACCTCCAGAGTTCAGACCTGCCCCCATTGAGGCGGGGCTTCCAGGCCACTTCCAGCTAGGCTGGCTCCTTTTGTTATGTAACTACCGTGGCCTGCCTCCTGCACTGCTGCAGCCCTGGCCAGAACTGCCCTGATGTCCCAGGAAGAAGACACCTCCTGCACAGGCTCTAGGCAGCTCTACGTGCTCGCCAACATGGAGCCAGGGGCCCTGGGAATGGGATGGCGGGGTTTTCCCTTTTTCCACTTCCTTTTAACCAAGAGAGATCTTTAAGTAAACATGCAGACATGTTTTGACCGGAGAACTGACTCAGTGTCTTATTTTTCTCTCCCAGCTAGCCCAAACAATGCCCAGATCGCCTCCCAGGGAACCCAGGTCTTGTGGGGTACTGCTGGTCGGACTCCAACACCTTGCATGTATGTCTGGGTTCTGTGTGCACTCCATGGTACCTGTGGAAGCCACAAGAGGGTGGTGGTGCATTTCCTGGAACTGTAGTTACCAATGGCTGTAGAGGCCATGTGGGTACTAGGAATTGAACCCAGTCCTCTGGAAGAGCAGCAAGCACTCTTAAACCACTGAACATCTTTCAAGCCTCAGCAAGAGGAAAACGTTTAAGAAGCCCTGGTTCAGATAAAATCTAGACAGGACGCTGATTCCAACAGAAGCAAAAGTAGAAAACATATCAGAATAAGCTGGAATTTGTAGTCTCAATCCTCTTGGGTTCGGGATGATGTCTAGGAAAATGACCATCTACCTTTGAGGTAAAACTGATCAGTGGCCCTGACAAAGGGCCAGGGAAGGGGTTGTGTAACAGAGGACACAAAGAGATTTACTTGGGTCTATTCCAAAACCTGAATGCTAAATTGAGGGGAAGTGAAGAAGGCTTCCTCGGTTTCAGTTTGTGTTTCCTATAAGGTTAGAGGTGTGTGTGTATGTGGGGGAGATGGACAGACAATAAAGCTTTTTCTTCTTAACCCAAGACTCAGTCACTATCATATGTGACAATGGTAACCTGGGGTGTAGACCGACATTTTCTCCTTTTGTGCAGTGCTATGAGACACAGGTCAGGGCAGAGGCTCCACAGAACAGGTAAAAGGCCTGCCTCACCTGTGTGAAGTTGATTGGTCTGTCTTTGGTAATGCAGTCAGCATATTTGCAAGCAAACATTCCACAGTCACTCCCGTTCATCTGCTGTGGGATTTCCTAAAAGACCAACAACAACAACAACACAATATTTTTCCAAACTTCTTTATCAATTTTACACCATTTCCCTAAACTCTGAATACATGGGCTTGGGTCTCGTAAGGGGAGGGTGGTTTAAGAATGTAGCATTTTGGTTCCACTTTTGTGTTTTAGCTTCATAGTAGTCACACAGGAGACTCTCTCAGGTTTTCATGGCACCTGAGGGTGTACAAACTGGTCCTTCTTTCTGCTAAGCACCAAACAGTCAACAAGTACTTCTCAAAGGAGTAAAAATCTCAGCAAAACAGCTCAACACTCAGAAAACAGTTTTGCACAAGAAACACACCATGAGCTTCCCCACAAATAATTCATCTCCCTTGAGAAACCAGAGAAAGCTGAAGTCAGGCTAGACTTGAAGTTAGATAGTCCATAGGAATCAGACAGCAACTAAAACCCTTCCCCCCAAACAGCTCTAAAGATTGCTACGATATCAACATGAAACATACCTGGCTCTTCTTGCTGAAGAGCTGCCAGCCGTTGGTGTCAAACTCTTTCCTTTTCTTGTCAACACTTTCTTGTTTTAGGTATTGCCTAAAGGCACCAGAAGAGACGGAGATGAGCTATGTGCAGCTTGATGGCAGCTGCCACCCACAAAATGGGGCTGGCGACCCTCAGAAGCCAACCCTCACAGGTCCCACAAGCAGCCCATTCTGCCACCAGCCAAGAGGGACAGGACCGCTGCTTCTGAGATTCCTGATAGGTAATATTCTTTCTAAATTCTTCAGTCTACTCATCTTCCTAAGGAATATTTTTATATTTATTTTTTCTTGGTTTGTATGGTCCTTTTACAGTTATCAACCTAATGCATAACTTATTATATAATTATGTATAATTATATAATATATATTAACATATATAATATATATTATATATTAACATAAATTATATATATTATTTTAAATGTCTCAAGCAGTATCAGGGTATGTATTTTAAAATTTGTAGGGTAGGATCTTTTTGTAAAAGTTCAATCCAAACCAACAATTCAACAAGTACAACTTCACACCAGGCAGTGGTGGCACAAGCCTTAAATCCCAGCCCTTGGGAGGGAGGTAGATCTTGAGTTTGAGGCTGGCCTAGTCTATTACAGAACAAGTTCCAGGACAGCCAGAGCTACAATGAGAAAACCTGTCTCAAAAACACAAACAAAACAGTACAAATTCAGAGGACTCTTCCCCAATTTTCATGTGTATGTATTGTGGTGTGCAATGTGTGGTATGTGCATGTGTTGACGCACACATGGGCATGAGCATGTGTATGGTGTGCACTGATACTACTAGTCTTGCTAGCCACTTTGCTCTGGGGATCTTTGTCTCTGCTTTCCAAGGATGGAGTAAAGTGGGAACCATGTACACACAGAGCATCTATGTGAGCCCTGGAGGTCCAAACCATGGCTCCTGTGCTTGTGTAGCAAGCCCTTTAGCCTCTGAGCCGTTTCCTAGCCAAGAGTGCTCTTCTGAAGCAGGAAACGCGCACTGTTCAGGAACTTATCCCCCTTGCCATGTCTAAGTTGCAGAGCAAGGAACAGGTGTTTTACAAAGAGAAGCCAATGGGTGTAAGAGATTCCCGTTCTCATTTCCAAGGGACCCGCTAAGGAGTAAGACCAGAGCAAAGTCATCTCTGGGAGTTTCTCATTTAAAATTTCAGAAAGCTGAATTAAATGAGTTCTGCTGACAGTATTCCTATGTATATGGTTACTCTATATTCAGTGCGTCAAGACAGCAACTGCCCTCATTAGTACATATTGTATTTAAAATATGCATTTATACTGAGGTGACAAAGCCACTAATCCCGTCTCCAAAGGTCCCGCTCAGATCGCTGGAAAGACAGAAAGCAACAAACATTTCTTTTGTCTTCCATTTGCACTTACAAGAGGATCCTGCAGGCCTCATTGTTTATTCCACCCATAGAATCATAGTAGGTGATACTCTTCTTTCTAAAGTCTACAACCTGGAACAAGGCAAAACAGTTAGGACACACGCATCATCAGCTGGCCTCCCTTGGCCTTGACCTTTCCGCAGACTGTCTGTGAGACTGTGAGCAGTGTGGTGAATGTGCTGCATTCTAGTATAGGAAAAGCAAGGGGACTGTTTACGTAGAGTGGTGCTGGGGTGATCCATTGGTGGCCTATTAACTATCTTAAAATCTTTTTTTTTGCATGCCAGTTTCTCCATGATCAACAATGCATGATTCATAGAAAATTAACTATCATAAGATCACTCCCACAGGGGGCTGGTGAGATGGCTCAGCGGGTAAGAGCACCCGACTGCTCTTCCAAAGGTGATAAGTTCAAATCCCAGCAACCACATGGTGGCTCACAACCATCCTTAATGAGATCTGGCGCCCTCTTCTGGAATGCCTGAAGACAGCTACAGTGTACTTACATATAATAAATAAAAAATATAAAAAAAAAAAAAAAAAAGATCACTCCCACAGTGTGATGGTGACAATATTCTGCGTTTATTTTTATCTTATTTCCTTTTTTGGATTGATATTTATTTATTTATTTATTTATTTATAAGATTATTTATTTATAATATGTAAGTACACACTGCAGCTGTTTTCTGACTCTCCAGAAGAGGGAGTCAGATTTTGTTATGGATGGTTGTGAGTCACCACGTGGTTGCTGGGATTTGAACTCAGGATCTTTGGAAGAACAATCAGTGCTCTTAACCTTTGAGCCATCTCTCCAGCACCAGATTGGTATCTTTTAAATGTAATTCAAAACAGAATATACAATAAGCCTTACTAACATTAAACTGATGTATCCATGCTCCCAGAGCCACAGAAATGCTAAATCCCCACATGCACAAGGCAAGTTCGAGCTAGGTAGGAAGCTGGAGCTGGTGGCACCACAAACATGCTTGTTTCCTTGCCTCACGTTAGGCGGTGGGATGACCTGTAACTTCTGAACTTAAGCATCCCCTACTCTAAAGCCAAGTCATCACTATCAAATTCTACCTCCTCTCCATAACCAAGCAGACACAGAACATATGGCCCGCTATGCTGGCTATGCTGGCTATGTAGATCTCTTTCTCATGCCATCAAAAATAAAGGAGTTACTCACAGCTAGACACCAGTGCACACCCAAGTGAATGGGCACCAGAAGAATATCAACGGAGAACACATCCACCTTCTTTGTCCAGCGTTTCACTGCCTGATACCCAGCTGTTTTTAGCTTAGTGAAGAAGAAGGTATTAAATGCATGTACACTTGGAAATCCCTTCTCTTTACTGCGTTCCATTAGCATATTCATGTAGAAATTGATGATCTGCAGGAAGACATTACACATTAGAAGAGTCCAAACACTAGCACAATCAGAATGTCACTAACATATGCGTATGTATTGTGCTATGGATGGCAACCAACTCAATGAATGCTTCAATAGATAATTTTAAAATACCCAGTTTTCCTTAATATAAAGATTTTATTAATCATACTTCTTAAGTATCACACAACTAAGTTAACTGCTGAAAACCAGGACAGATAGGCAGACGCTAGCCAGACTAGTAGACAACTGGAGGGGAGGAGGAAGATGAGGATCAGAAGGAGACAGGGAGTGCGGTGGGAGCTGTCTGAGTGTGTGTGCTGAGCAAGTGGATCCTGGGCTCTGGTCTTATTCTCCCTTTGCCCTCCCTTTCTCCTCCCTCTCCCTCCCTGACATTTCCCCCTCCTCCCTCTCCCTCCCTGACATTTCCCCTCCCCTTCCTCTTCTCACTCTGTAGCAGACTGTCCTAAACTCACTATAAAGCCCAAGCTAGCCTTGAACCTGTGGTGCATGTCCTGTTTGAGACCTGAATGCTGGAATTAAAGACTTCAAATATTACAGTCGTACAAAGAGAAAATCCAGCTCCACATCTGAAGCCTTATCAGCCATATGCAGTGGCAAACTGCTTAGGTTTCATGCAAATCTAAGACCAGAAATCCATGAGACAAACTAGGAAAATGTCTGCAATAGCACAGCAATCTAACCTAGGAGTCAAGTCATAGCACGACGAAGCTAGGTGGCCAGCTCCCTCATCTGTTAACTGCATTACTTCTTCAGTATCAGTGTGAGTGTGATAAGTTAAAATGTTTGATAGAAGAGATGCGTGATTCTCTGCCCACAAAGCAATGTCTTTTAGAACAGTAACTATGCTGTCTGTAGTTCCTTTAGGTCCAGAGTCCTGGTCCTAAAGCTTAAAAGTTATTAGGCCAAAAATTACAGCATACTTACTTTATGTGAATAGCTAAGGCCAAGCCAGTGTCTGTCAACTGAAAGGAATGAATGGGCTAACTGAGCCACGGCTTGGAAATATGACTATGAAAACAGGGACATTTTTCAGAATGTTTTTTGAGGAATGGGAAAAAGCCCCTGTCTTTTGACAAATATTTACACACCAGCATGCCAGAGCAGTGAGCCACTGTCCACAGGGAATCCTGCCAGGAATACAGCCGAGCATGGTCTAGACCAGAGAAAGGGCCCACAGATACAGACGCAGAGGCAGCTTCAGGGAAACCAGACTAAGAGCTCTAGTGTGATGGGCCGGCCTGAAGACCCTTCTGCCTGCAGCTCTGATGTGATGGGCCAGGCCTGAAGACCCTTCTGCCTGCAGCTCTGATGTGATGGGCCAGGCCTGAAGACCCTTCTGCCTGCAGCTCTAACGTGACGGGCCAGCCTGAAGACCCTTCTGCCTGCAGCTCTAACGTGATGGGCCGGCCTGAAGACCCTTCTGCCTGCAGCTCTGATCACTGTGCAATATTCTCTGAAGCTTGAATAACGAAAAGGAATCAAGGTGCAATCAGATGGAATATTTTCAAATCCAAGTGTTCAGCTTAACTGCCAAACAATAATGCCCCTAAATGATGTATCTCCATTTGTGAAAAAAGCTATGAATGCAGGCATATCTGCCTAGGCAAACACAGATTTCTATATAGTAAACTATAATCTCTATTGAGAGAAAATTAACCAAAAAGGAATGGGTAAGTTTCCTCTCAGAGAAGTGGATAGGATCTACTTAGTCTACTATGTTATCCATGTTATATATATTATAAATATATATTATAGTTACATATTCAGTGTACCAAAAGCTATAGTATATAGGCAGGTAATTAAACAGTCAATCTTTTCACAGGGGCAGGGAGAGTATATACTTTATCAAGCAATGAGGTTTAAAGAGAAAGTAGAGAGAACACGGGCAGAGAGAGATGGATAGTCAAGCACAAAAGCCACACAGGCATTTCTTTCCCAGGTGTCCAACAGTCATTACGTTTGGAATCATTAGCTTGAAGTTTAAGAAGACAGGGGAAGGGTTGCCATGTTATGTGTAAGTATTCTAGTTTCCAGAAGGAACCTAGACAAGTTCTTACATAGCCAGGTTTTTCCTCCCTCCCAGAGAGCACCAACTACACAAGACTGTAGACTGAGGAGAGCAGGAAATCTTCCCACTGCTTGTGTCTCCCTCCATCCCACGAGCCATTAGCCAGCTCTACGGCATGATATAGGCTCCGTTCCGTCTCCCCTCATCCCAGGAGACAGAGTTTGGTGACCCTGCCATCCCCTTCCATTAGCTGAGAATTTGTAATCTGATATCCAGGCTGAGTTTAGATGCAAGTCTTTCTCTCAAGTGAAGAAAGGTGTCATGGTTCTGCAAGACACAGTCCTGCTCAAAATAAGCTACAAAAGGAATCCTCCATGCCATCCACTGAGGAGGCTGAGGATGGAGGAGAGAGAAAGGAGAGACGGGATCACAGTGTTCAGGATGAAAGAGAAGCAGCAGTGCCACAGCGGTTGCTTGTAGCTCATGAAAACAAAGGTCCCTTCCTTCTCCACTGGCAAGAGCTCTCAGACACAGACGATTCTCTTAGCCTAGCAGGTCTTAGATCTCCTTTGAAATAAGCGGCTAAAAGTCCCCTAGCTCAGGGTTGTGCTGTCCATCTTGCCACTAAAGCCATCTGACAAGCACTGTAGGTCAGTCTGCTTGCCACTTTTCTGGGGGCACAGCTGCCCGCGGCTGGCTGCTGGTGCCTAAGAAGCTGCCTTCCTATCCCCTGAAGAACCTTGGTCGTCAGCATCTGCTTGTCTGGGCAGCCTTGTCTGAGGATGGGAAAATTGTTTACAATGTCTTCGCTCCTTTTATATTCTATTTGATGAGTTGCCAGCCTGAAGCTGGAAAGAAGCTTCTCTTTAAAGAAAAATTCTAGTGTTATGTTTTTTAAGTTAAAAAATATATATTTATTTGTCTATACATATCAGTGTTTTGCCTGAATGTCTGCCTGTGTACCACTTGCATGTGGATCCCCTGAAACTGGGGATAGACTATTTTAAGCTGCCATGTGAATACTGGAAAGCAAACCTGGGTCTTCTGTAAGAGCATCCAGTGGTCTTAAACACAGACCCATCTCTTTAGCCCCAGAAAACTCTACAGTGTTTTCAAACTAAAACTGGGGACCTGAGGTGGTTTTTTTCTCCATGAATGTTACCATGATGACGTAAATGATCACTGGTATCTCCTTTTTTCTTGCTCAATAAACCAGACAACTCCAGAAGTATTCTATTCCTAGCAATAGCGTGTTGTTGTTTAACTCTTCAGCTCTTCCACAGCTATACTGAATCACACTGCTTGTCTTATGAAGAAAAGTTCCAACAGTCTTATGCATGCTAATACTCCTGAGCAGACATTGAGACAGGAAGATAACAAAACAGAAGCACATGACTATTATGCTCATGGTAAAAATACAGCTTCCCCACTGTACACATGACTTTGTCTCCTTATGTGTAAATTCAAGAACAAATACTCAGAATTACTGCTAATATATTTTAAAGAGAACAGGCAGGTAACACCTATACTTATGGAGAATAATTACTATTTCCCATATGACCTTGCATAAGGTCCTGGTTTATCAGAGGGAGTTTGGGGAACATTGCAGAGGATGTGTAAGAAAGCCTGAGCAACACCCTGGAAACATTAGCTTCCCTCTGATGGTCCCCCTGCCATGTGTCCCTCACAGCCGGCAGGTCTACCGTCCTCACTTATTCAGGCCCTTCTGCTTTCCTAGTCGCCTCCCTCTCACACAGATGAGTTCTTCCCTATAGAAGAACCTCCTATTCCCAGCGTAAAGTTTTGTGGGCTGTGACCTAACTGAGCATCACTGGGATCCATCTATTGGAGAGAATAACCAGCTGTGACCATTTCTTAACCCCTCCCCACTTCCAGTATTTTGTGTGTGTGGTACTGAGGATCAAACCCAGAGCTTTGTGCTTGGGAGGCAGGAGCTCTACCACTGAATAAAATTATGCCTGGGCTTGGACTAAATACTAGGTCTAAAAGTCAGCGTTCGTGACTAAAAAGCTCGAGCTCCAGTTCTAGCTCTCAATTCTGCTATAAAAGCCCACTGAGCTCAGTACTTCCTTATAGCCTTACTTTACTTTCCCACAACCAATCAAGTAGCAATACTGTCTGAATCTATAAGGCTACTGCAATGCTGGAAAGCTGAAAAGCATCTTCTTCAAAGATGAAGCTCCCGAATGGTACCCGGCCTGCCACTTGGCTGTATGGCCGCTTGGCTGTATGGCCGCTTGGCTGTATGCATATCTGCTATGGACGCACTACCTTAGCTCCTCCCTCAGCAACCTCTTCTCACATTTGCTGTGACTGCCCCCATGGCCTTTCCTTCCCAGGTGAAGTTACAAATATCACATTTCAATATCTCAGTATTTACTTGGAAAACAACTGGTAATAATTAGTATGAGCTTGCGCACACACACACACACACACACACACACACACACACACACACACACACACGCACGCACACACACACACACGCCTAAAAGGGGCAGCCATATCTTCTGGCTAGTTTCCAGTCTCCAGTCCACCCATGTAGACCAGTCCTTAGTAATGCATGAGACTAGGTTCTTGGAGGCCAAGTCAGCACAGGGAAGGTCACAGTCCCAGCGCCTCTTCATTCCGGGGCACTTGTCTGCTCTACCAGTGTCAGGGAGAGAGAGCTCAAGCCTCCGAGGACACGCAGCTTTGCGTCTTCCTCCTTCCGGTTCCACCAGCTGTACTGCACACGTTTTTCAGTGTGTTATTAAAATGTATTTTATTTGGGCTGTGAAGCTTTCTCTATTACTATGAAATTACTATCACTGCTAACAGTCCTCACACCAAAATAAACTTTGTATACTCTTAATACTCACTTTTTTTGATTGATTAGTGTTTGCATGACACAACTGTTCCCATCCTTTAGTTTGTAAACCTATCTGTCTCCTCACGTTCAGAGTAAGATCGTGTATGGTTGTCATGTGTCTCGATACAAAGCACATGGCTAACACACACAGGTCCGGGGCTCAGTCCCCAGCAGCGCAGCGAAAGATGCTTCTTACAGACAGTCTCCTTTCCAGTCTAACCACCTCTACTCAGTGCTTGTTTTCACGTACACCTATCCAATATGGTAGCAACTAGGCCAGGTTAAGGTTCTTAGGCTATGGTTATCACCAACTACGATGTAGAATTTACATCCTATTTTAAAGAGAAAGTAAAACAACTCATTAATATTTTAATATGGACTACAAACCAAAAATGACATATTTTGGGTATAAATGGGTTAAACAAAACATGTTACATATAATTTATTTAGTTCTTTTACTTTTCTTTTTTTCTGCTGCTGGAAGGCAAAGCCAGGGCCTCAGGTATGCAAGTCAAGTACTGTACCCACTGAACTATACCCCAGTCCCTTCTAAAAATGATTATTCAATTTAAAGTAAGATGCGTGGCTTATATTGTATTTCTACCACAGAGGGCTGGACTACATCACTCTGATTAGATATTGACATGGCTGAGTTAAATCTACTACTGCATGCATCTTTGTTTTCTATCTTTCCCCTCCTTGTGGATTGCTTTTCTTCTGAGACTGCAGTTGCATCAGGCTGCCTGACAGCATCCTAGACCTCACTGATGGTCTTGTCATCTTTGTACCTTTTGTCTCTCTCCACATCCGAGATCTCACTTCTCTCGGGGACCACTGGGGTACCTTCATACTATGTAAGAAAATTGTTTTGTTTAGATATTTTTATGTTTAGATATTGATACATTTTGTATAGAAGCAAAACCAGTTTTATCTGTATAAATACCTAAATTACTTCCATATATTTCTAAATTTATTTAAAGATCTACAAAGCATGCCGGGCGTGGTGGTGCACGCCTTTAATCCCAGCACTCGGGAGGCAGAGGCAGGCGGATTTCTGAGTTCGAGGCCAGCCTGGTCTACAGAGTGAGTTCCAGGACAGCCAAGGCTACAGAGAAACCCTGTCTTGAAAAACCAAAAAAAAAAAAAAAAAAGATCTACAAAGCAGTGTTCAGGGGGCTGGACAGCTGGCTGAACAGTTAAGAGCATGGCCGTTGTGCCCAGGCTGCAGAGGTTCAGTTCCCTGCGCCACATGGTGGCTCTCAAGAGTCTCCAGCTCCTGTCTCAGGGGATCCAGAGCCCCCTTCTGGTCTCTGTGTGTGCCACAGAGAAAAGTGGCATAATGGCTTTATATGTATGTCCCATTCAGGGTTTTTAGATTTTACTCATTTTCATCAGCACACTTATTTATTTATATATATGTGTATATATGCACAGACATGGGTGCACCATGGCGGACATAAGCGGAGGTCACAGGAGAACTGGTAGATGTTGGTTCCCTCCTACTGTGTGGCCTTGGGAATCAAATACAGGTCTGCAGCATGGCAGTAAACCCTTTGCCTCCTGCCTATCCTGCTGGCCCTGGATTTTCTTTCTTTCTTTTTTCTTCACTTCCCTTCCTCCTCTTCCTTTGGACTACTGAAGATTTTACTTTCTTTAAAAACTATATCTGATTTTTTTTTTCATTTCCTGTATTAGTTTGTCAATAGTAAGAATAATTTATGAGTTACTTAATTTTGCAGAGAATTTTAACATATCCTATAAACTGGCAGGACACACAAAACAAAAATGGGTATTTATAAGAGTATTTGAGGGAAGAATAGAATTGAAAAACACATGAGCACTTGTTAAAGATTGAATATTCATAATTGATGAAAAAGAATTAAGTATTTGTAATTAAACATCACAATTTAAGTATCTGTAATAGTTCATCAAATGTTGGCTACTTAAGCCTAAGAAATACGATACTCTAAAATTGGTGCTTCTTAAACTAGTTCTCATTATCATCTTGAAGATATGACTTACTGTGTGGCTTTGAAAGCACTTCCTCCAGCACTGTAGGCAGGTGGTAGGGATACAGCAGACAAGAAATCCTGCCTCCCCTGCATCTACTCTAATCACGGAATTCCCACTAATTGCATGCTCACAGTCTAGCCTCTGATAGGTTGCAGTAAAGGAAAGTCTGTCCTGATGAATGCTGCCTCTGTACGGAACCTCTGAGGTATCTGCCACTGTGAAGGGCAAGAATTCAGCTTATGTCCGACTCACTGCAGCCCCCTAGGTTTTGCATAACTTATAACAAACAGGCTATGATCCTTGTGGAATAACTGACTCTCTTCTCCAGCAGTGGCAGAAGAAAAATGGTAAATGATCACACATCAAATACAATGTATAAGGGATACTTTTGATCATTATTGATTTTTGTTTTCCTCTTTAATTTTGTGAGCTCTTCTCCACTATCATTTAATCCAGAATTCCATTACCCGAGGGGTCAAAAGATGTGAGTGAGGTTTCTAACAGAGACATCAAATCATGTGTTTCTTATCATTCTAAGGAAAAAAACCAGCAAGCACAGTGTCTTATAAACTAGCCAGTGCTACTGACAATGGAGCAGCTCAGCGTCTTGGGCATCTGGATGGTCTTAAGTTCTTCCATCCATCTCGTCCCATAGCAGACCCAGTTCTGGGACTGAGGCGTACAGTCAGCACCACTGCCCTGGTCTGCTATGTATTCGCTCTATGAACTTGGGAGTTTCTTAGTCTTCTATGCTTTGTTTGCCTTTCGGATGTCCAACTTGTCACATGCACACAATAAATAAAGGAATAATAAGCCTTCTCAAATCAAACAGCTTTTTTAAGGTTTAGGATGAGGACAGATCAATTTAAAAATCATGGCATAATTAATATATTTAATTGAAATTGGGAGGTGAAGTCATTCCCCCTTGCTACATATCAACTACATAAAAGCAATTTCATTTTTTCCGATGTCAGCTTTAAAAATAAGCATTCAAATAAGCATTATTTCAGAAAGCTTTCGTGCCCAATGTAAGTAAGTCAAGCAGATGAGAAGGAAGGAAACCTGGTCCTTGCCTAGAAATCCCCAAGAGTCCCCTCATGCAGCAGTACGCTCAGTAAGTCAGTCTGCTGCTGCTCAGTAAGTAACTCTCTGCTCAGAAATTCCAACTGCAGAGCAGGTGCCTTAAGCGTGGTGCAGCATGAGAGCATGGAAGCATCAGTCGACAGCACACAGCACAGAGGGACTGCCTCCCACCAAAGCTCCTCGGCACCACCTCTGCTTACAGAGGCTGCCTATGAGCCTCATCGGCAGAACAGTGAGATAATGCATGCTTTCCTTTAGTTTTCTCATCCTTTTTGCTATTTGCATACAAAGTAAGCGAAAGGTTACCTCATCATTGAGCCAGTTTAGATGGTTTAGAGTCTGAATGTCTTTGCGTGTAATGGTCAGGCGGAATGCCTCACTGAGGACTTCATCCTGGTTACCGTTACGAAATACATTCTTTATTTCTTTTTCCATTTCCTAAAAAAACAAAAGACCAAACATCATAGTTTCAGAAAAAACTGGTTTCTCACCAGTGCCCCGGCTGTATTTGAGCATGAGTCACCTGCCTACCAGTTTCCTGCAGTCAGCTTACTTATAGCCACCGGTCGGTCAGTCTCTCTTCCTGCAGTCATCTTCCAGGTCACCACCCACCCTTCTTGCCCTGCTTTTCCTTTTACACAACATTCAGATCCTTGTTTTTGTATCACTTCCTGAAGACTGATACAACCTTTGCTCAAATCTTCCAACCTCCTTAAAAGGTTTATGTTTTATGTTTCTGGTTCAAATAGTTTCCCAAGAAACAAAAGCTACAAAAGGCACCCTGGAGTAAAGGCAGTATCCTTTTGAAGGTGTAAAAATGGAACTTAGTAGAGCTATGCGATGTCTGTGCTGCTCCCTGGCAACAGAGCAGCTGGTGTTGGATCCAGGACCACAGCCTGTGCACTCTAGCACCAAGCTGCACCCAGGTCCAATAATGCTTTGCAAAGAGGTATGAATTAAGGAACAGGTTTTAAAACATACATAGATTTCTAAGTATTTTCCAAATTTTTCATAATGGATTACTATTGCTTAAAAAGAAACATTATAAAAACAAGGTATAAATAAAAAAAGCCACAATGAAATCTATTGCTTTGTATGCTCATTAAAAAATAAGTCAAAACAACAACAACAAAAAAGAAATAGTACTTCTCAACTCACAATTTATTATCAAATTATCTCCTGTGTCAGCATATAGGAAATGGTGGGCTCAAGTCCCCTGACTACAATCAAAACAGAACACAATCTCCCAAGCCAAACCTAACAACAAAAATTTTTTTTGAAATAAAAAAATTATGAAAAACAAATATAAAATGTAAATTTACTACATACCTTCTCGCTGAAGTTGCTAAAACCCAACCACAGCCATATGAACAACTTTTAATTACCTTTAAAAGTAAACACTGGTGCATAATTACACCAGTACAATTAAAAGTATAGCTAAATTAATCTAAATGTCAGGTACTCTACTGAAATACATTTGAAACTTCCCTCAGCTAACTTTGTTTTGAGGTAGGGTTTCACTTGGTAGCTCTGACTGGCCTGCGACACTTGTGTTGACCAGGCTAGCCTCAAATGCAGAGCTGCAACCGCCTCTGCTTGCAGGGTGCTGGGTTAAAGGTGCCTGCCATCACACCCAGCTCCACTGTAGACATTTTCAGTCTCTTCTTTACCTCTGTAATTTCAGGAAATTCGTCTTCACTATCAGTCAGTTGGTGACTTTTTTTCCTGGTTTCTTGGGCAGCTGTGACAGGAATCTCCTTTTCAAGAGGTACACGAAGGTGAAGTTCTACAGAATCAAGTACTGCATGTTCCTGCTCCTGCAATCTCTGGAGACAGAATTTAGAATAAGTGGGACAAAGAAGTCTACTATTTGACCTCTGGTGAAACGCTCTGGGACATAAGCCACTTATCATAAATTCTACGCTACTATATAAGCAAACAGCATAACTCAGGCAGAGGTAACCTCACCAACAGTTTCAACCTGGAGGTGCTATTTATTTTATAATTTTCTTTAAAAAAAGATCTATCTATCTATCTATCTATCTATCTATCTATCTATCTATCTAGGTTTTTTGAAACAGGGTTTCTAGCTGTCCTGGTACTCATCCTGTAGTACAGGCTGGCTTCAAACTCAGAGATCTGCCTGTCTCTGCCTCCCAAGTGCTGGGACTATGGGCATGTACCACCACCTCTTGGTTATTTTTATTTTTTAGAAGTGAGTGCTTTGCCTGTGTGTATGCATTTATACCAAATGGGTGCCAGACTCCCTGCAGCTGGAGTCTCTGGTGGCTGTGAACTGGTATGTGAGTGCTGGGAATGGAACCTGAGTCTTTTCCAAGAGTTTTTTTTTTTACCTGGTTTTGAAGCTGTAGTGCCAATGCTTTCTGTTCTTCAATCCGGCGCAATCTTTCCCGAGCTCGAGAATCATAAACACTAGTTCTAGGAAATGAAAGCAACACAGTCAGATCAGTGTCTTAGCAGATCAGTGTCTTAGCAGATCAGTGTCTTAGCACTGACCACGTCTCTGCTACACACAGTAGGTAACCAGTAGTAAACAGAGCTCACATATACAGGAATTCCACTCAGACCTCACCTCATTTACAGTTCAAGATACAGTAAAACATGGTAATTTTATCACTTTTACTGGACTAATTTAAATATAATTAGTGTGACTTCTGTGGGTATTTGTAATACATAGTCCTATTTCAAAAGCATACCTCTTAATAAGACTGGTAAGAGTGAAGCTAAACTCTAGCTATCCAAAAGCAGAACTGAGCCCCACAGAATAAGAGTATATTGTCAAGACAGCAGCTAAATATTACATATTTAGACTTACAAGGACCAAGGGCTGGAGAAAACTGAGCAGGTTTTGGCACTTGAAACTAAATGTTTTCAGTTATTTCTCAAATTCTCTAATAAGTCAACAGTGTATGTAATAATAACGGCATTTACTTTATTCTCTACATAGCTAACTTTGGAATATTTTCCAATTCAATTTAGCTTCAACAACTGTTACATAGTTGACAAATATGAAAACAGAAATCTCCTAACTGAGGCTAGAGATGGCACAATGGTCAAGGACTCCAGAGGACTTGGGTTCAGTACCCATATGCTGGCCCACAGTCGCTTCTGGTCCCTGTGGGCACTGTACGCACATGATGCACACACATGCAGGCAAAACACACATAAAATACAAAAAAAAAAAAAAAAAAAAAAAAAAAAAAAAAAAAAATAAAAAAAAAAAAAAAAAAAAAAAAAAAAAAAAAAAAAAAAAAAAAAAAAAAAAAAAAAAAAAAAAAAAAAAAAAAAAAAAAAAAAAAAAAAAAAAACCCTAAATATTTTAACTCTAAGAGAATCTTAAAAACCCAATATGTGAAGAGTACAGATAGCTATTTCTTACTGAGTAAAAACAATTAGAATAAAAAGCTGGTTGTTTGATTTTTTTCGTAAATGAAAATGAAATGAGAAGAAAAAACAGTATCAAAAAACAATAACTTACAATTCTTTGATCCATAGCTCGGCCTGGAAGAATGTAGGGCTATAGGTGGGAAAAGAAAATAAGCAGAAGAGGTTCGGAGGAAATTAGAATATTTTCACAAACAAAAATCATCATCTCAACAGTTTGTAAGACTCTTTGCAATTATGGAATAAAAGCTAATCCAACTGATACCAAGGAACTAACTTGAATTAATTGAATCTAATTGAAAATTAAAGAACATAATTAATACACATGTACTAAAAAGATGATCTAAAGATTAGAGGAGGGCTGGTGAGATGGCTCAGCAGGTAAGAGCACCCGACTGCTCTTCCGAAGGTGATAAGTTCAAATCCCAGCAACCACATGGTGGCTCACAACCATCCGTAACGAGATCTGGCACCCTCTTCTGGGGTGTCTGAAGACAGCTACAGTGTACTTACATATAATAAATAAAGATTAGAGGAGAATGAAGTTCAGCCCAGCTCTCAAGAGAATTGTAGGAGAGAATAATATATGTTAAAAAAAAAAATCCCTCTTCTAAGAGGATATATTAAGATAGAAAAATACTGTTCCCAAATGGTGCAGGCTGACAGAATTCTTAAAAGATTTAACCAAATTTTTAAATTCTCGGACTTCTCAGTCTGAGTCAAAACATATCTGTTACAGAATATTTGAACCTGTTACAGGATATTTTCTAGTTAGGGTGTTGCTCAGCCCGTAGCACACACCTTTAATCCCAAACAATGAAAGTAAAGTTAGTTTGTAGCAGGAAGCACCCATGTTTGAAAGTGATGTCTGAGTGGCAGACAAAGGGAGAAGAATCAGAGACAGATGAGACAGAATAGGAGATGCCTAACTTTCATGAGAAAAGGAAGAGAAGCTACTTAAAGGAGAGATAGTTCAAGAGGAAAAGTAGCAGAGGAATTCAGTTGAGTTCGTGGGGAGCAGTGCAGTCCAGTTGAGAGGGAGAGTGGAGCAGCACAGAAGGAGGAGAAGGCAGCTTTACCTGGAGAGTTTTACAGAGACAGATTGAAGAGAGAACAAGCTAGAAAGAGGTGAAGACAGAACAAACAAGAGAATGAGAAGGAGCCAGAAGTCTAAAAAAGACTGCTAGAGTTAGTCTGAGGCCAAGTAGAGCAATTTGGGGCTGAGAGAAAAGCCCGATTGAATCAATCTCAAGCTCCAATATGTGAAGCCAGCCAGCTGAGTTGACCAGCCAGCCAGCCAGAGATCAGGAAGAACTAGGAAGGGGAAGCCTCTTCAGCAAGTCTCAGAGGCTGAAACATTCCAGGCCTAGGTAAGACTGTATGGAGGCTAGAAGCTTAGCTCCCAGGACAAGGCCTAGGTTAGCAGACAGAGGCAGAAAGCCTCCCGGACAATGACAACAGAAGAATAAAAGTGACATTTACACATATCCAATCAAATAAAAGTACATAGTAAAAATCTCCACAAAATATTGCACAACAAAATGGCTAAGGTGTCAATGAGCCAAGGCGGAGACACAGCAGGCAGCTCTGCTCCAAGGATCACAGGCCTATTCCATTCACAGGCTTTTGTAGACAAACCCAATGAGGAGCACTAAGGGGTCACAGCAGTGTTAACTGTCCCAACAGCTTTCCTCCCTCTCAACTGCTTATCTCCTTGCAAATCTCTAACTAAGAGATCTATCACAGAAACAAATACAAGAATGAACTCTTTTCCAAAAGAGACCTCTGAGGTCCTCAGAGCAAGTAAATAGTTTTCTGATTCTGAGCAAGTCAAGTCGCCTCTATGGGCTTCAGTTTCAAGATGTATGAAACACAGTGTGGTTAAGAGTTAAGTCACCCGTCACCCAGAGGCTGTGACTTGGCAGAAAAAATACTGTTCTGGCCCCTCAATGTCATCAAGGTTAATGAGAGCCAGTCACTTTAGGCTCAATAAACACCTGAGAGGGCAAGAGAGACAGCCTCAGAAATCATCAGTAGCAGTATAGTTTTTAGTGTGTTTTACACACACACACACACACACACACACACACACACACACACACACAACCAAATCAACACAAGAAGATATTTATAACATGATACAAAGATGTAAAAAGAAATACCCAAGATTTCACATTAACAGATCATTAGTTTGTCTGCACTCCTTATTAAAATATGAATTCCACAAAAATACAGATTTTTATCTATTTATAAACTACTGTATCCTCCTCAAGTAGAATACTACCTTCTAGAGAGCAGATCCATGACTGAATAAGGAATAGTGTAGGGGCAAGAACGTCTCTTCAATGGACTGAGGTATCTGTTGGCTCAGGAAGGACAATCATAAGAGAAATTGCATTTCTAAAGAGATTACACATACAGTAGCAAGAGCTGTAAGCATTGAATATAGTTGATCCTACTGTTCTACTTGTAAAACCGCCCTAGTGGTTCTATATATTGTTAAGCCTCATAAGATCTCCATATTAATTTAATATGCAACATGAAATTATTACTCAAACTTTACAGAAAACCAAACAAAACCATGCTGAGGTCCAGAAGGACACACTGTATTGGAACAAGTACTATAAAACTCTGTCCCATTCCAAAGACTATGTCTCCTCCTCTAGTGCTGAAATGCCTTTCAGTGTGCTAACACATTAAACAAGGAGAACTGAGTTCTTGGACTACAAGAGCACATTTTGAGCTTTCTCAGATGTTTACTAAACATTCACCACACTAAGATTATCACTGGGTGGTTAAGTGCAAAGATATTTGTGGTAAAATACAAGGAGGTCGAATATCATCTGGGGCTCGGAGAAAACACCTAGAAAAACTAACATATGAATCAGATTTTGAAAAAGCAAGAGCTAATCAGCAGTCAAGTAAAGAACAGAATCCTAGGCAGAAGGACCAAGAGTGTCTGAAGTAGAGGTGTGCACGCCACATCCCAGGAAAGCAGGGCAGGGCAGGTCCTCACTGTTAGAACTTAACTAAAAAGCAGGGGCCAGAAACTGTCAAGGCTAACCAGCCCAGTGTTGGGACAGTAGCTTAACTTCAACCACTGATAATACTCATTACTCCAGCTCTTTCTTCAAAAGCTCACGCTTTTCTCCTTTTACCTTACCCTTCAAGTCATTCCTAGGAGAAATTATCCATAAAGGAAAGCCAAACTTAGTAAAGAACTAATGAGAAATTGAGAAATGCTTCGTCTAATACCAACTTCCTCTGGGAGAGAATATTAGCTTTGTCCGTATGTCTGTGATGAGTGAAAACGCATCTGCTTTAACTTTCTTTTTCTTTTCTTCCTTTGAACTAGGCTGGGTTCAAATTCACCATGTAGATGAGGACAACTTGGTCCTCTTGCTTTGGCCCTGTAAGTGCTGGAATCACAGGAATGTACCACCACAACCCTAGGGTAGGTTACTCTTCACAAAGTAAAACAGTAAGGTCTTAACACTCGTATTTTTTTGGCAAGTGAGATTCAGAAGAATAACGTATGTTTACATGAAGGCCAAAAAGGCTACAAGCAGAAGTCAGACCGGACTCTAAACACCATGCAAGAAATAACAAATCCAAACCATACACTCTGCTCCAAGAATTAAGAAAACTTTGTAGAATACCCGAAGCTTAGAGTAACTATTGGAGCTGCAAAGCAGGGGATGGGTTGATAGGACATTCTTTCATCTGCAATCTTCTCCTAAGAAACTGCTACTGTTACCATCCGGGCAGACAGACTGCCAGGGGAAGCCCTGTATGCCTGTGTGATGCTGACAGTATGATGCTGACAGCGGTGTGAGTAACTAACCTACAGAGAAGGAAGTCTGCTGCCTGCAGGAGAAGTGCAGCTGGAGCTGGGAGAGCACATTTAAACTTAGACTTACACTAGCATCACACAGAAACCATGATGTTGAGACAAAAACATATATCATATTTACAGACAAACAAGTCTAGTATATCAAGATATACAAAAGGACCTATTTACAAACATAGCTCCTGCTGGGTAGTAGTGGCACAAGCCTTTAATCCCAGCACTATAGAGGAAGAGGCAGGCAAGCAGATCTCTGTGAGTTCCAGGACAGCCAAGGCTACACAGAGAAACTCTGCTCAAAAAAAAAAAAAAAAAAAACCCAAACCAAACTAAACTAAGTCAAAACAAAAAGCAATGCCTCCCACCCCCACAAAAAAAAAAACCCAAAACAACAATAAAGCCACCAAACAAATCTAGCTCCTTTGACTTCCATCAGCTGCATTTGATCCAGCCACCTTAAGTAACCCTAGTGTCTCTTACCATTTTTCTTCACAACACTGATAATGACCACTTTTTGTTCACTACTAGTCTGTAACCTTATATAAAATGCAGCTCCGTGAATAGGAAGTCTTAGTCATCGCTGATGTCTGATATCTCTACCACTACCCAAACTACCGTAGGGTCTCAATAAAGACTCATTAAAGGGAAGAATGTAAGACGTGTATGTGAAGAAGGAGTTCTTCCATATCTCACTAAGGCATTCTATCTTAATGAGGTAGCCTTCAGGTAATTTAACAACTGAGTGGCTATTAAACCTCTTTACTGATCAGATATGAATGTTAGAAAGCTAACTGTGGCTGCAGCATGGCGGGCAGAGCATGGACTACTTGGGATGGTGCAAGACAGAAGGAAGAGAGGGAAGGCTGGATGGAAAGACAACAGGAAGTCACTAAAATAATTTGAAAAACACATGAAAGAGATGTTTATACTGCTGGGCGTGGTGGCGCACGCCTTTAATTCCAGCACTTGGGAGGCAGAGGCAGGTGGATTTCTGAGTTCGAGGCCAGCCTGGTCTACAGAGTGAGTTCCAGGACAGCCAAGGCTACAGAGAAACCCTGTCTCAAAAAACAAAAAACAAAACAAACAAACAAACAAACAAAAAAAGATGTTTATACTATGTTATTGTCAGTAAAGAAACTGTAGCTAAAGGGGTGGGGTGGGGTGGGGTGGGGTGGCGTGGGGTGACCCCTGACCCTTCACTAGGTTTACCTGGAAGCTGGAGTCTCAGATTCTTTCACTTTAAGTAAAATCACAGAGTCTGACCCTAAATAGAGAAACACAAGAGCATTTCATTATGGTAAAATTGAGCACTTACCACATCTCATTTAAGTTGAAGCGTCTACTTGGTGTCATGTTAATGTCGACAGCAGAACATTAAGCACAGGGCAGACAGGAGCCTAAGCATACAGTTAACGTGGGAGAGAGGGTGCAGTTCCCCTGTGCCTCACAGATCTGGAGCGAGCCATCAGAGGCACAAGCACATCTGCTCATCAGCATCTACCCACAGACTGTGTCTACTTTGTTCCCTCATCCTGTCTCTAGGGAACAAGACATGCCACAATTTTTAAGTCTTGAGTTCATGATATAACACATACTAAATTAGGTTTAAAAAAGGGAAGACGACGACACAGGTAGAATTTATAGACCCCACTGTAGACGTCCAGATTTTATCCTTGTGTATCTGAACACTCACTGAGAGCAGGGCTCATGACCTTCTCCAGTGCTGTGACTCCGCCCTCACTTACACTCGGACACGGCAAATGCTATGTCACATGTTGCTCCAGTCTAGCTCCATCTCAGAATCCTACTACATCATATGTATTTCTCAGGTTGGAGAATTTTTTAATTTTAGATTTTTAGAAATTAAGATAGTTCTAGGTAAATTACTTCATAAAATGTAATATAAATAATGTGTAGTTAAATAGTGATATCACCAAAAGTTGAATCCCTAAGTAAAAATTTTCAGAAAGTGAGGAGTATAGTAACAGTAATAATAATAATAATAATAATCATAATAGAAAACAACAATAGAAAATCAAATGAACTAAGAAAGGAGATAGGTGCTGTGTATGTCCAAAGAGTCCTACTATCTAATCACTTAATCCTAAACTTGCTTTCCATTATAATCTGAATACATGTTTAAAAATGAGGAATCTTTACCAGCACCAAGGCTTAGGCCAGGTATTTGGGCTAGCTCAAAGTCAGGCAGGAGACTCCTGTTTCCAAAATGTTTAACCACTCTGAATTTTGAAGCATCAAAATTAAGGGGTATACGATAAATACTTGATTAATATTTGAGAGTTCACAGAACTCCACAGAACCTCCCCACGTGCATTATAAGGTAAGAGAAATAAAAAGCAATGCCTGAAGCAGCTGGGCTGAGCGAGCTTTGACTCTTCTCAGGAAGTTCAAACACTTAGCCTAGCATGGTAGAGGATTCTGTAATCCCAGCTCTCTGGGTAGGACTGCCACCAGTTCAAGACCAGCCTACCACATAGCAAGTGCCAAGCAGGCATGGCTCATACATAGTAAGAGCCCTTTAAAAAATAAATAAAATAGTATAGCAAGTCATTTGTGTGTAGGAAAAAGGAATATCCTTTAAAAGAGGAAGAGAGGGAGGAGAGTGAAAGAGAAAGGAGGTAGGAGAGGAATGAATCTGACCTGTGGGCTTGGTGTTATCACAGCTTAGCTCCCTGGATCACATACACTGAATTAATATCTATTGTGTACTGAGTTATATGTACTACAGTTTTGCCTACAACAGATCCAATGAAGAGTTAACTGGCTGTTAGTATTATTTACCTTCAGACTGTGTATTTGATGCTGGTAAGCTATTTGGCTGATGAGGTGCAGCAAGGTGATGGTGAGGATCAGAGTCTTTGGATCCAAAGGCAACATCTGGGGTACCAGATGACAGGGAATGTGCACTGTGGGACAAGTGCTCCTGTGCAGTTAAGATGCTGGCAGATCCAGAGGACGACGTATCAGAAGCAGTGACACGAGATGCACAGGAGTTTCCGTTTCTCAACAGCGAGTCCTTCAAAGAGTTCTTATTGGAACTAAGACACCGAGACCTAGTAAAAGAAGGGTGCGGTTTCAATATCAAGTAGCAAGTTGTACAGTTATGTTCATGTGAAAGATGTGTTTGTGACTCACAGGTGTAACGGAAAATGTGTGGTGGGCTTGGCTACACAGAACTGCTTCCCTGTGACCATCTGCAGCAGCTGTCTGTAGATCTCCTTCTCTTCTTCTTGAACTGTCTGTAAGGGAGAGAGAGAAAAGATTTTAAACACACTTCTCAAATCGGCATGTAGATCTCAGATTTTCTGTCAAGGCTCTAGCAGTCCTGAAGATAGAGAAATATCGTGTACTGATGGCTGTGCGTGAGAGATGACAAGTAGAACCAGCTTTCAGAGACAGCAGCTGTGGAGAACCACGGCGGACTAACAGTGCTGAAAAGGCATTGACTAGGAAACCAGAAAGTCAGAAGCAATCATTTAATCCCTCAGGTGATAAGGAGTCCAAAAATAAGACTTGTAAATTAGAATCCTGAATAACCCCCTGAGTGCTGATGCCGATTACAAAGGTCCCGAGGAGAGAAGCACACAGCCAAGTGCCATCAGAGGTATCCTGCAAACAGCTCCTTATTCTATACAGGTGCAAGGACTCTTTAAAGATGGCTTCTATCTCCACCACTCATTTATTTATTTTTCTCTAAGTCTCAATTTAGTATTTAAAAAAAATAAAACAGCATATAATCTGTAGGATTTACTCACTGAACTGAACATCTACTGTGCTCTAGTCATCTGAGATTCACAAACTCAATAAAATAAATTGCCAGCTCTTGTGAAGTATATATTATAGTTATTAATTACAAAGACTGTCAATCAAAAACTTGTTCATGGCATGAAGAAACTTACAGGGCAAGGGGATAAAGTGATGAAGACAAAGAGCAAGAAGAGGTGCGGTCCATCTAAGACGACCTCTCAGCAGAAACCTCAACCAAGGGAGAAAGCGAATGAGGAATAGAAGGCCGTGTATACACAAACACCAAGCCTAAGACAGGAAGGTGCTTGATACACTCAGGAGTCTTAACATCAAGGACAAGTAGAAAAAAGGAGGTCACTGGGAGGGAGACAAGGACTCCTGCAAGTGCAAGCATCCACTCTACACACAGCCATGCTGGGCTCACCAACAGACACGGCCTCGTCACTTTTCTCAGCCACTCATTTTCACAAAATGCATTAGAGGACATATGGCATTATTCAATAAGAGCATTACCATGTTGTGTAATTGTAAATACTTATTAAAAGCAAAATGAACTAAGTAACTACTTCTGAAACTGAGCAGGCACTACTATCTGTCCCAGCCTTTCACTGGCTGCGCTGTCACTGTAGACATCCCCTTCAACTCTCCTGACAGCTGACAGCTAAACGATTAAAACAAAAGGAAGAACTCAGTAAGCATTCGGTGGACAGAGATCCCAAGGGGTCGGGATCCTGTAAAATAAAGTTCTGGAGTGGCAGGATTTAATTACTGGCCAGAGAGAAGGACTCAAGTCTTATCTCTGGCCCTGATGAAGTGACAGTAGGAAAATGTTAAATGTCTTTGTTTCCTGTAAATTACTCTTTTCCTTTACCCTTGCTTCTTTCTTCCTTTTTTCTTTCCTAGACCCTTCAGTTTTTCTCACTTTTATCTTTACTAACTTTTAAGTTCCCAGTGTATTCCACACTGCTGCTGCCCCCCTCCCTCTCTCCATATGTCCATGGCCTAGTGGCTGTCCTTAACTGTTTCTTGTCTTTTTTCTAGCTTCTGTGTCGCTGCTGTCTTAGCAGCTTGATTTTTCCCTTCTGAGTGATATGAGGATGAGTCTCCAAGAAAAGGCTGCTCCTCTGAAATAAAACCATAAAGAGATCCATTCCAGGCTGAGAGCAGAGCTCTTGCCGTGAAAGCCTGAGGATGGGTGTCTGGCTCCCCAGGACCAGCTATATGCCATTGCAGAATCGATGGCAGCCTGCCTAGAACTCCAGTGTTCACAAGGTGGAGATGAATTCCTGGAGCAATCTAGCTAGGCAGACTAGGTGTACGGGTGACTTCTGGGTTCAACTGGGAGATCCCACCTCAGTGAGTAAGGTGGACTGCCATGGAGACAGGACAGCTCAACAGTGACCTAAAGAAAAATCAGAATTGTGCGCAAGCTGAATTACTACAGTTGGATGTCACTAAAGAGAGGGAGAGAAAGAGAACACTATTTTCAGTGGGCAGTTGTGGTGCACACCTTTAGTCCTAGTACTCAGGAGGCAGAGGCAGGTGGACCTCTGAGTTTGAGGGCAGTGTGGTTACAGAACAGCCAGGGCTATACAAAAAAACCTTGTCTCTAAAAACAAGACAAAATACACAAAAAGAAAAAAAAGAGCAAAAATTTCAGAACATGTGTACATTCCAATAAACTGGAAAAATCCAGAAGGAGTGTATACATTTTTGGATATTTACATGACCTAACAAAATTGAATGCAGTCCAACAATAACCTAAACAGATCAATAATGACGCTGAAGCACTAATCAAAGTCTCCTAATACAGAAAAGCCAGGACCAGACACTGACCAGGAATTCTTCCAGACTTAAGAATCAATATCAATGTTCTTCAAACTATTGTACAAATAGAAAAGAAATCTTTCAAACTCATTCTATAGAGCCAGTTCTGCCCTGAGACAACTGGATAAGGACACAATAAGAAAATGATAAACCAAAATCTTTTTCCTTTTTTTTCTATTTTGTTTTGTTTCTTGAGATAGGATTTCTCTGTGTGAAAGAACACTGGCTTTGTAGATGAGCCTAATCTTGAACTCACTAAGACCCACCTGCTTTTGGCGATAATAAACCAAATCCTTTGATGAACATAGATGTAAAAATCCTAAATAATTTCCAAACAAAATTCAACAACACATTAGGAATAGTGTACACCATGGCCAAATTGGTTTTATTCCAGTGATTAAAGGCTGACACACAAGTCAAGGAACATAATCATTCATAAACAGAAGCAAGTAGTATCACATTATTATTCCAATAGCTGCAAAAGCAAGTCTGACAAAGCTCAATGCCCTTCCAGTTAAAAGCCTTGAAGGTAAGAGGCCTCATACCATAAAGCCTAGAGGTGTTACAGATGTGGCTGCTGTGTCACATGTGTGTCAGCAGGTGGCAGAGAGGACAGACGCCACGTCTATGTTCAGTGTTCTGACCTGTGGACATCTGAATGATTAGAAGCTTAATACTCTCTGAAAAAACAGACCCTAGGACAGCCAACAATCTGGCACCAGGGGGCCTGGACAGGGAGACAGCCTGAGATGACTGCCACTCTGGTGCAAGGCAGACCTGAACAGGCTCCCAGGACAGGAAGCAAGCCAGAGACTAGGAGAACCCTGCCAGGGGCCACGGGCCCCAGGTGGAATGAACCTAGACAGATGGCCACTTGGGTGGGCCAGTAGAGGAATGAGCCTGAAATGACCACCACAGACTGATGTCAAGGAGTTCGGATAGGAAGCTAGCCTGTGATGAAGACCAGTCTGTCACCCCCAGGCCTGGGGGGGAGGACAGGACAGATCATGCTTGAGATGAGCCCTGCCCAGCACCATAATGCATGAGCAGGGAATAATCACTCCTGAATTGACCCCCAGACCCTCAGAGACCACAGATGCCACTAAGAAGAGCAAGTAAGGGGTGGAGAAATGAAAGAGTCAGAGAAACAGAAGGAGATGGGCACAATGAAGAGAGGAAGAACTGAAGACTTGAGGGTAGTGAGAAACAGCCTGATGAGAGTAGCTGGTGATGCCACCTATGACCATGGTGGGTGGGTTCCTGGGCTGTGTTGACACTGGGGGCCCTGTCTGGGTTGGTAACAGAGGTCTGTTACCACCAAAGGCTAGGCAGATGTGCCTGGTCTGGGCCACCATGGGGACATGTTGATGTCTGAGGGCTGTGCAAATCTTGTCCTGCTCCTCACCTGGGCACTGTAGGATAGCTGGCCCTAGAGACATGACTGCAGGAGAGCCGACTCTACCCATAGCCAGCTGCCTGTGTGGGCTGCAGGTGAGCCAGTCCCAAGGGCGAGAGTGGGAGAGTCAGCCCTGCCTCTTGTCTGTTAGATAGTGGTGCAGAGGAGGGAGAGATGCCCTCCTCTCCTCCCTCACCATCTGTGGCAGAAGGAAAAGTTGGTTCCAGGATTTTGAGAGCGGGAGAACTGGCCATATCCTTCGCTGGCTGCAGCACCTTGCCTTGGCAACAGGCTCTGGTTGTGGGGGTCATAGGCGAGCTGTTCCTGAAGGCATGAGAGCATACGAGCTGGTGGGTGACCATCTCTGATACCTCTCAGGTCCAGATCCAGAGCTTTCAATTGGTCCACCCCAACATCTACCCCATCAATGAACTACTGGAGTGCTGATCCTACAGATCCAAAACTGCAGGATCTCCATGGCAACAACAGGGGATCTGAGAGGAGTCACAGTGAGTAGCAGAAGCCAGAGGCCTTGTACCAGATCAACAAGTCACTGCACTGAACATTTGCAAGCACAGAAATGTGGACAAAGGGAACACTGTGGATACAGTGGGACACACTGCAGCTCACAATGAGGTTTGTTTTCCTATTGCAGAGGAGGTAGCAAGTGCAGAGGGCAGGCGTGAGGGGAGGGAGAGAGCAGTGGGACCAGGATACATAATGTGACGTTCACAAAGAACCAATAAAAGTAAAGAGTTAAAAAAAAAAAAAAAGAGTGTATAAATACCCTGTAGTTTTTATGGGATATGTTGAATGGGGGAAAACTAAAGGTATTTTTTCTAAAATCAGGAACAAAACAAGGGTTCTCATTCTTACTGATTTCTAGCTAGAGCAGTAAGACAAGAAGAAGAAAAGAAAAAAAAAAGCATTACAGAAAAAGAAGGGGCTGGAGAGATGGCTCAGCAGTTAAGAGCACCGACTGCTCTTCCGAAGGTCCTGAGTTCAAATCCCAGCAACCACATGGTGGCTCACAACCATCTGTAATGGGATCTGACGCCCTCTTCTGGTGCATCTGAAGACAGCTACAGTGTACTTACATATAATAATAGATAAATCTTTAAAAAAAAGAAAAAGAAAAACAAATATGAAAGAAAGAAGTCACCAAATTACCCCGATAGGATCCTATACTTAAAAGACCAGAAAGACTCCATTAACAGACTTTAAGGGTTGGTAAGTACTTTCAACAAAGTAGCAAGATACAAACTATAAACATAGTCATTTCCTCCAGCAGCCTCTCCCAGAGCCACCCAGAAAATGAATCCTATGTATGTCTGCTACCCAAGCTCTTCACTTGTTGACGCATGGAAGGGTGATGACCTGCTTCCTTATAAGAATTCAACAGAGAAACAGCAGGAAGACCTAGTACTGTCCAAGGGATTGCTGATGACTAAGATAAAAAGAAACTAATTTAAAGGGAAATCTGCCTGCAGTGGCACTGTAATTGAGCATCAAGAGTATGGAGAAGTAACTCAGTTACTAGGTGACCAGCACAAAGATATATTCCAGTTCCTAAAGACTGTGTGTTAAGGATGCTCCCCTGAAAGCATGAGGATCTAAGTGGCTGCTCTCTGAAGTTTAACTGAGGATTTCCTTGCAATGAGTAGAATTTTCCTTCTGTCTCTGCTATAAGTTTATACACCCTCACAGCTTGTAAAATGTAACCATCTGGGGTCTGCTTTTTATATTTTTGGTTGTGAGCCTGGCCTTTAACAGCTGAGCCATCTCTCCAGCTTTTAATTTGGTAATTCCTTCATGCAATAAACTGAAAAGAGCTGACAACAAAAAGTAAAACCAAAACAGAACAAAATAAACAACAGCTTTGGGAAAAGGATTCTCTCCACAGCAGCTTTACACTCACAAATGGGTGCCTAGGGGAGGGCAAACGCAGAACAACATGGAGGGATAAATCTAACCAATCAGGTGAGACTTCCTCAGTAAGAACTATACAACACCAAAGAAAGTGAAGACACAGAAACAGCAACAACTCCCGTGTTCGTGGATCAGAAGAATTACTATTATAAAATTAACTTTTACTGAAAGTGATCTATAGAGAAAATGAAAACACCATCAAAATTCCACTGGCATTCTTCAGACATAGGAAAACAAACAAACAAACAAACAAACAAACAAAAAAACCCAACACTAAACTGGGTATGATGGCACATACCTACCATTCCAGCTCTTGGATATAGAGTCAAGAAAACCAGGAGTTCAAGGTCATCTTTGGCTATGCAGCCTGAGCTCCATAAGACCATGTTTCAAAAAATTAAAGGAAAGAAGGCAAATGGACAAACCAACCAACGGACTGACCTAAAATTCATATGTAAGCATGAAAAAGACTAAATAGACAAAGTAGTATAAATTCTGTTGTAAAATTACACTAAAGCCGTATGAACAAAACCAGCATGCTCCTACCAAAAAAAACCCAGACACAGGACCAACAGAAGAGGCGATTCAGAAGTAACTCCACACAGTTTTCAGCCATTTGATTCTCAACAAAGGTGACCAAAAACAAACAAACAAACAAACAAAAAACAAAACAACAACAACAAAAAAACCCCAAAAAGAACAAAACAAAAACAAACAAACAAAAAACACGCTAAAGAAAAATCAGTTTTAACAAACAGTTCTGGAAAAACCTAAGGTCCACATGTAGCAGAGTGAAACTCGGTCCCTACTTCTTACACTATACAGAATCAACTCAAAACTGATCACATAATACCTGAAAGATTGACAATACCAGAGGAATTCTGAATTAAAAAACTGGGCTGGAAACATAACCCAGTGGGTCGAAGCCCTGGAAGTGACTCCCAGTACTGCAAAAACAGTATAATCCTCAAAAACAACTCAAAAAGAATAAATGATTCAATTATAAAATGGGCAAATGAACTGACGACAGTTTTCAAAAGAACAATAATAAATATATAAAATGTTCAACTTTAACCATCAGAGAAATGCCAATCAAAACTACTCTGAGATTCCATCTCACTCCATTTAGAAGTACATCATCAAGAAAACAAATAATACTGGTGAGGATGGGGATGGGAAAAGACCCTTTATGTGCTGTTAGAGGGAATTCCCACTGGGGATTCCTCAACAAAACTAAAAATAGAAATAATATATGATTCTGTTATACTACCTCTGGGTATATACCAAGTGTGTGTGGGAGGGTGGGGGGGACAATCAGCACACAATAAAATTTAGGGCTGGGGCGATGGTGCAGTGGTTAGGAACACTAACTGTTCTTCCAGAGAACTTGGGTTTAATTCCTAGCATCCACATGGTGGCTCATAACCATCTGTAACTCTAGCTCCAGGGAATTAGATCCCCTTTCCTGGACTTCTCAGGCACCACGCTTGCAAGTGGTGCAAGTAGACTACTTGTAGGCATGAAATAAAAATAAAAGACATTTAAAGAAAGGAATCTGCACTACCATGTTCATAGCAGCAAGACTCATAATAGCCAAGTTAACACATCCACCTAGTTTCCACGAATGAAGTAACAGATAAAAGAAAATATGATATACAGATACACAGACACACACAGGACTTGTTATTCAGCTATAATGGAAAAGAGTGTGATCAGCTGCTTGCAGAAAAATGAACAGAACTGGAGATCATCATGGGAAATAAAGCAGATTCAGAAATACAAATATCATGTTTCATCTCACATGTAGACGTTAGACATGGAGTAGGGTGGGTATGGTGGCTTATGCCTGCAGTCTCACTACTTTGGGGTCTGAGACAGGAGGACTGCTACAAATAAAGCATACTCTGGGCTTCACAGTGGTAAGGCAGGCCAGAGGTACACACTGAGGCTTTGTCTCAAAAAAAAGGAAGGGAAAGGAAGGGAAAGGAAAGAAAAGGAAGAGAAAGGAAAGGAAAGGGTTCAGGACAACAGGCTAATTTGACAGAGGAAAAGGACCCAGGCAAGAGAGGGTCACTAGGAGCTTGTATACTTACATGCGTGTATAAAAATGTTACAGCGAATCTCATTTTTTTTTTTTTTTTTTTTTTTTTTTGGTTTTGTGAGACAGGGTTTCTCTATATAGCCCTGGCTGTCCTCGAACTCAGAAATCTGCCTGCCTCTGCCTCCCGAGTGCTGGAATTAAAGGCGTGCGCCACCACGCCCGGCTTGCGAATCTCATTCTTATGTACAGTGAAAACATACTACTATAGAACAGAAACTATCGCGCAGGAAGAATTTAAAGAGACTAAAGGATATATAACTTTAAAAAGGTTAATTTGGTTTCAAGCAGCTTGGTCAACGAGGGAGTGTTTGGGACAATTAATGGTATACAGCTTCTAAAAAGAGCAACGTTCCCTGCGATAAGGAGATGTTCTAAGGGTGAACACTGGCGTGATGACTGTTACAGTGTTCTTATGCTCCTGCAGCTACATCCAGGCTCATCACACACAGGGTAAGTCTATTAACCTCATGGTACTGACTTCTGCAATAGGTAGCATTTCTGTAAGAGTACAGCATAAAACTGAGTTGTAAGACTAAACATGAGGGCTAGAGAAATGGCTCAGCCGTTAAAGGCTCGGCTCTCAACTAAACGTATGACTGCAAATATGAGAACATAGAATGAACTTCAGCAAGCTAATAAATTGTTATAAATTACTGTAATTTAGAATCGTAACTTCAGTCTTCCATTCATTTTGCAGAAAATAACAGCTTTACATATAAATAAATATGAAGCAAAATAGTTAAAAGCTTTCCTGCTAAGTCCAGTTTGGTTTTTGGTGATACTACAGCATTAACCAAGAAGAGAGGAGGAGCCCTCAGGCCACAGAGCCGTAGAATGCTGCTCAGGGGACTGTGGGTCTCATCGCAGCACCTAACTACCAAGAAAAATTTGTAGGTTTTAAAGATTTCCCTCCACATACATTTAGTGTGGAAGTGGGTTCATGGGAGGCCAGGGGACAGCTTGTGGGAGTCGGCTCTCTCCCAGGTCGAGAAGGGCTTGGCACAGATGCTGTTGCCTCCTGAATGGCAGTGGAGGTGACAGGAAGCAAGGAAGCCAGGAAGAGACTGTTGATGAGTGACAGCTGACAGAGACCTGACAGACCTGGGCTCCTAGGAGACAGACTTCTCAGCTGTTATACTGCGGGTTCCCCTTTCCTAGACAGCCTTTCTAGGCTTCATTCGAGAATAAGCACAAACCCCTTCAAGTCCAGAAATGAGCAAGAAATATAAGCCAGGGAGGGCAGCTCAGACCTGTAATGCCAACACTTGGGAGGATGACGCATGAGAATCAAGAATTTGAAGCCGGCCTGGACTATATAATGAGCTAAAGGGTAGCCTGGGCTACTGAGTGAGGGCTCCCTCTCAATAAAACAAAAAGGAAAATGACTTCTGTATGTATGGACTACTGTAGTAACAGAAAAAGTGAAATCAAAGTGATGAGGTCAGGAAGGCCACTGGTGGAGTCCTGGCTGGGGCTCGGGCAGGCCCCTGCAGTGCCCACTGCCCTCAGGGTGGGTTTCCTTTACCCTCATCACTCAGCTCCACTACACAGCGAATGCACGTGCCACTTTCCTGTTTCTTCTGTGCTCTACGGATACTTCGGGTTCAGTACAAACCTAAACTCAGAAAGGCACATCTTTACTAGACATTTCCCATTTTACAAATAATGACCTATTTTCTTCAATTAACAAGTTGTGTAAACTCTAACATGTACTGCTGTACTCGTGACTCTATGCACAGAGGCAAAGCTAGGCAGGAATGATCACCATGCTGTGGAATGGATGCACACCACAAGAAACCCCAGAAGACCTGCATTCAAGACCTGCTTACCATGGACTAACCAGGTGACTTTCTTTTCTCATTTGTAAGGTATGAATATAAACTCACCTTTACCTATTGTATGAGGTCAAAAGAACTCAAGGATTTAATATGTTAATAGAAAGAGCACATTAAAACACAATCTCTACAGCTAAAACTACCAAGATACCGAGTTAATATGCAATGAACAGATGCATACTTCTTGCTGTGCCAATTGTACACTATCTCACAGTCTCGTCCTTTCGGTTACTGAGTGAAAAGAGCAAGTCAAGTGTCAGCAGAACAGCCTTCTTTTGAGAACGTCTATGACCTCTAAGATCCTACTTGTAATGAAAAGTAAATAAATTTAACTCACTTTAAAAAAAACCAATCTGTGTGTGTATGTGTAAATGTGCAAACACATGTATGTGCATGTGTAAATGTGCAAACACACATGCAGAACCCTATGTTAACCCTGGGTACTGTTCCTTGAGAAGCTCTTTTTTGAAACAGGGTCTCTCACTGGCCTGAAAGTCATCAAGTAGACTAGACCAGTGAGCCACTAAGGCCCCGCCCGACACCTGCCTATCTCTGCCTCCCAAGCACTGGGATTCTGAGCAGAAAGCACCTTGCCCAGCTTTGGATGTTAATGCTGGGAACTGGCCTACAGTCCTGTCTTTGATGGAAAGCACTTCACTGATCAAACTATTTCCATAGCCCCTCACTGGCTTTCTAATAATTTCTTTTTATTTCATAGTTTGTTTTTATAATTGATGAAAACTGTAGCTAGTAAGAGATATTCTAACAAATCAAATTTATTAAAACAAAACCTGCTGAGTGAAGCTCATGGCTTTACTGAGGACAAGAACAGTTCAGCAGGTTATGATATAGCAGGAACAGAAGGCAGCAGGAAAAAAATATTTTCCCAATACTTGGGAACTTAGAACAAAACTTTATGAAGAGTAATGATAGGGAGAAACCAGAGCGGATTAGGTAAGTACAATGGTTTAGGAGCACGCAGCCAAGAGCAGATGGTTGGCTCACCGCATGACAGGCAGTCCGTCTCTTTGGCGTCTCTGGCCGTAGCTTTTCCTTACCTCTTCTGCTGTGCTGAAATGTCGCCTCTGAGTTTTCTTAGGGCTTAAAAGACTCCGACGACATGACCCACTCCAGGATGGACTTGGGGAAGGCTTAATGGGAAATGACTTTTCATACGCAGACATGTGGCAGTGGTGATTGGACTTGCCCACAAAGGTGTTTGATAATCCACTAAAAAGAAGAGTGTGTAAGAAAAGTCACAGTGATTGCTTTTACTTTTCAGAAATAACAAAAGCAGGCAGGGCTGGAGAGGTGGCTCAGTGGTGAGGGGCACTAGGTGCTCTTCCAGGGACCTAGGTTCAATTCCCAGTGCCCACAGGTGTAGTGACATTTCTGGAATTTCAGTTTCTTTTTTTTTTGGTTTTTTTTTCGAGACAGGGTTTCTCTGTGTAGCCCTGGCTGTCCTGGAACTCACTTTGTAGACCAGGCTGGCCTCGAACTCAGAAATCCGCCTGCCTCTGCCTCCCGAGTGCTGGGATTAAAGGCGTGCGCCACCACGCCCGGCTCAGTTTCTTTAAAAACCACAGAAACATAAGAAAGTTCTTTCATTTTAAATCTCAGGTATGGGATGGGGGCTGTGCGCAGCAGCTGACCGTGATTTGCCTCGTGCTCTAGCAGAGGCACGGTTTTGCCAGCCGCAGACAGTTTCTGCAATTGTGTGATGTGTGGAATTCTGGGAAGTTTTCATAGGGTATGTAAATGCTAGGGCTCTGAGAGGCAGAGTGGGTTGTTGGTAGTTCATGGGGGTTACTATCACTCAATTCAGCCCAAAGGAAATAGATTTGCATATTCTGCGATGGTTTAAAGCCCTAAGATGGTACTCTCATTGAAAATTCTAATGTAGCATCTATCTTCTAGCCATTTTCCCTTGTAACTGAGGAAGGGTTGAGAAGTAGGTAGACCAAAAACTAACCTTGAGGTCTTCCGGGTTTCGAGGTAAAGACTTCGGCTATTTCTTGGTTTTTGTAACGCTGAGCCTGACGCTGGAGTGGAATTCCTCCATTGTCCATTTGCACTTTGACCAAAGGTTCTTATGTCACCTGAGCCAAGGAAACTGTCTGAGGAAGGGTTATCTAAAAGAAAATGAAAGTTTCAGTAAGTTGAACAAATGACTAGATCTAGGCCTTTTTATGACTGCAGCCATGTTCCACCATTGCATTCCAAAGTAACGTAGCATATCACCATGCCTCTCATGGAAAAGAGCCCAGGCTCAACTGCCAATAAATCTGCAGTAAGGGGACTTCTACAAACTATAATCGATTCAGCCATACTAACCTGAAAATTGATGAAGGAGCTGAATCCTGCCACAGCCATGTGCCTTATCTGCATCAATGTGACTCCGTGGTGTCCACCAAAAGTCAACATTTTACCCCAACTATATCTTGCAAGCACTCCCAGGCCTGGGCCTGAAAGAAGGTAGGCCAGACCAGTAAGAAAGCAAGTGGAGGGCCAAGGAGATTGTAATTCAAACGAACAACAGTTATCGCTAATAAGCAGCTGGGTCACTTCCTTCTTGTAATTAGCATGTTCCAGACTTAGAGAATCTCTCAAACTGCTGCTCACACTGGCTGGCTTATGGCAGGAATGACCCACTGTAGACCTCTGTTTCTAGTTCAACCTTCAGTTTCTTAAAGCCACAATCGAAACATAGATCATCAATAATCCAGTGATTGCTACTATAGTCAGACTGAGGATTATTTATTATTTTAACTTTATGAACTCTAGATTATAAACTGGAATGACAGCTAGGAGTAGAGTAACTTCTATGCTTTCCTTTCTCTATCAGGAGGACCAGATATGTTAAACCAGCTCCCACAAAATAACTTCAGACATTAGGCTATCAAATTCCTTGGAGCCTCAGTGGAATAAGTAAATGTGATAATTCTCTATTCCCAGAATTTGTCTTATACTAACAATATTCTGAAGCTCTCCTTTCAAAGAACATTAACATAGGACTTTGCACAATAGTATGCATTCATGTTATTTAAAGTACTTAGCATGGGTATGGTGATACACACCTGTAATGCCAGGACTTGAGAAGCTGAGGCAGGACAATCGCAAGTTTAAGGCCAGCTTTGGCTACAGGATGATTGTCTCAACACATGCACACACATATGCATGCATACACTCGTTTGTCTTTTAGTACTCTACCCAAATAAAACACCCTTCAAAAAGAAGGCTCCTTAAGCAAACCATGAAACAGAATTTGGGGTAAACATAAGAGGCAGAAGAAGCAATCCACAGTACTGTTAGTATCAAATGATTCACTAGTCAGTGTAGTAACTTAGGCTGACAAAGTAAGTACATTTTCTAAATCAATTAGAACTTTCTTCCTCTATAGTAAATATGTGGGCTTAACATATGTGATTATTGTTACTCTAAGGGCAGATACATGAAGCTACTGAACAGGAGTCTCAGTAAAAAACCCAGAAAACAATGGTTGCTAAATGCAGAGCTGTAACAGTAGAAATAACTGGCTTTCACACTGCTTGCCAAACGATCTAACTAAAAACATATATTTGAGGAGGAAATCTGTTAAAAATGCAAATTATCCTGATCGATGTGAGATCTGAGACCCAGGGTAAGTCAGCACAGCCTTCCTAGAGCGTGAGTGAGAGCAAGGCTTCAGCTCTGCAGGGTTAGGGAAAAGCATTGGCTGTCCGGTGGGTTTATCCCCAGCCAATGACATCACTGAGCAATCCTCTAATTACTGGTGAAGTAAAGGACTAATAAGAGGCTGCAAATCTTTTGTTATTAGTAAAATTTAACTATTTTGTCATCACTTAAGAAATTAGAGCAAGAAAGCCAGAAACAAGGTAATTTATTATGTGCTCATAAATGATACATACAAAACTAGAATATCCTGAAAATCTAATTGTGGTTCTGTTCTAAGGATGAAATGAATGAGTGCTTTTTCTCCAAGTTTTCAGCAGAAACAGGCAGTACTTTCATGAATATAGTAAAATACTAAAACCAACAACGGGCTCCGCTATTTAGAGGATGCTCGCTCACCTCCCCTCAAGCTCCTTCTAAAAAATAAAGGATAATGTGTCAGATAACCATACACTGCGAAAGTAACCCATTATTTCCCCTCTTAACATTGGGATTGATTAGTTACTGTAGTAACAGTGCACTAAATAAACTTAACCTACTATATGTTAGATTAATAACCTAATTTAACATATTTTCTAAAGATATTGATGCATTTAAAGGATTAGAAGATTCTTTTCATCTCAATCTTTTTTTGGTGGCTCTTCAGGATTAAAACACTTTAGATTTATTCCACTATGTTCTTGATAAGGCTGGCTCTTAAAGGAAAGTGCTGCATTTATGCTTTGTAAACATTTTAGACGTAACTTCCTCACAATAGTTTAATCTTGAGCAGACTTGACAAGCAGTTTTGCATGGCATTATACAGAGTTAGGTCCAATAGATTCTACAATCTGGACTTTCCCATTTTCATTTCCTCTTGGAAGACAAGAGAATGGCAAAGCAGCAAGCAGCAGCCAACAGCAGCAGTGCCCTGATTAGAAGACTATGGCAGGTACCAAGAGACGCACATCTAGCCCCATCAGCAGGGTGGGCTCAAGGTCAAAGCAGATAGCAGAGACAAAATTGTGCAGCGTCTGTAATGAACTGGAATGGGTATGGCAAAGGAAAAAGTTTCTAAAGTACATGGTAAAGGTAGCTTTGTTTTTGTTTGGTGCTGGGGATCAAACCATGGGCTTGTGTATATGCACATTAGATGTAAAATTCTGTTTATAAAGTCTATGGCATGTCATAAACTTGTTTAATCAATAACTAGATGAAATCTGAGAGATCAGTTCTCAACCTGTGGGATGGGACCCCTTTGGGGTGGCACATCAAATATTCTATGTATCAGGTAGTTACATTATAATTCCTAACAGTAGCAAAAACGAAGTAACATTGAAAATAATCTTATAGGTGGAGGTCACCACAACATGAGAAACTGTATTAAAGGGTCAGAGTGAAGAAGGTGGAGAAGCACTGAGCTAAGCAGACAGATTTGAATCCTGTTTCCAGCTGTAGATAGTCACAGAGAATCAATCTAAGGAGAGCGTAGCACTCTTCGTCAGTATGTGTCACTATCCACTGGTAGCTGTATACAAAACTATTACAAAATATTTTTACTTTCTTAAAAAGGTCATAAATTCAAGTGGGAGATAAACTTTAGTGAAGAACTTTTGGCATGAGGATCAACTTGCGGTATGATGATATACACAGGAAAAGTGTAACTCTCAACAATTTGTGACTAATTAGAAAGATAAGAACCTGGTGAAATATTGCTACACTCAAGAACATGAGGATGTGGGGTGATCTCAAATATATCTTTGTCAGAATTAAGGTTCAATTAAAATTAAAGAGAAAAGCTAATGCTTTTAAGAAGTATTATTAACAACTAACAAAGGAGTAGTGGACTTAAGTCCTAGGGAACACAGTGGTGACACAGACTAAGGCACTAGACATCGCCCAAATCACATAGCCTGGGGGTCCAATAGTACTTCAGAGTTATAGACGGGGGATCTCAGCCAGATAACCTGCTATTCTGTACAACACTGGCCAGTATAATCTGGAGCAGCACTCTCTAACAAACATTGGTACGTGCAGCAAAACAACTATGCACTTATATTTACAGGAGTAAGTGTGGTCAAACAGAAACCTCTCCATGCTAGTTCACTTTTTTTTTTTTGTCAAGTCTAAAAAACAGTTTTTTAGAGCTTTGTGAAGTTTGAAACTACACATAAGGGACTATGGCTGTGCATAACAATGCCACAGATTAAAAATTAACAGAAAACAATAAATATGAGAAAGAACCTATGAATTAACAGAAAACAAAAAATACAAACTTTAAGCTACAAAGATTTTATGTGTTAAATTATATAATGTGTATGAATATATATAGAGAGAAAAATCACAAGAGGCCAAAGAGAATGGCATTAAGTAATATTTGGGTTTTAGTCAAGGGGATTTAAGTCTAATTTTCTATACAATTGTTTACTATAAAGCAATCATTTAAAACACAATGGAATGAATTTATCAATGGTAAACTAGCATATGAAATAACAAGCAAATATAGCATGACTCAAACGGAAATATTAATGATTGGATTTTATTAATTCCATAATCATCTTTTTTTGTAGATTTAATTATGATCGATCACACCAGATTTGTTACCAAAAGGCCTTTTCAATAACGACTAAAGAGTTACTTTCTCAGTTCTTTTACCATTGAAATTATTGACACATACTATTTGGAGGGGGAATCTAGTGCCCGGGGTATAGTACCGCCCACCTAAGTAATGCACACTTAAATATAACATACATCTAAAAGAACATCATACTAACGTCTTTTTAGGGGAGGAGATCTCATCTTGCTGACAAAGAATTCTGAGAAAGCCAAATAATAATGATTATTAAGTGCATATTTATTTCATATTTATCATAGCTTATCCTTACAAAAACATCTCACGTAGGCAGGCTCTACAGTAGCCCTTACACTCCCACGTGTGTGGCAAAATGAGATTTTGAGTGATGCTGAGTGAAAGGCCTGGAAGGTCACTGTAGTCTTCCTGAGTCACAATGCTCAGAGACGAATGGACAGATTCTGAGTTTTCCAAGTCACAGGGAGAATGCTGTCAGAAGCCTACACTGTAGGAAGGGGTTAGATAAGGAGGCCGGACGGCCAGGGACAGGAGTCACCTAGAGAATGCTAACTTCTGTCGTGGATTACAGACTGAATAGCAAAGTCCTTGAATATACAAGCACATGGCTGTGGCAGGTACTACACAGAAACATGTGGTTAATACTTCCTGCCCTGAAGGAGAAATAGACTCGGGCAGAAATAAATGTTCAAGTTTAATTGTTTCAAGAACAGACATAAGTTAGCTGTGTGGTTTAAATCAATACCAAACAAATATCCTTTGTATTACATGCACATAGCAAAACAGAAACAAAACAAAGCAAAGCAAAGCTATACTATTTTCTATAATGGGATAGTAGACAAGGAGAACAGATTGCAAAACAACTCTTTCACTCAAGGATTAGTATTTGACTAACATTACATCCAAATTATTATAGTGACCACATACATATACATAAACACCTTATTAAAATAATGTTTTAATGGAAAAATGTCATGTTGCTTTTGGCAATGCTTTCATCTTTTTTGGATAGTATAAGGAGGAAACCCAGGGCTGTGAGCACAAGAGGTAAGCACTCTAGCACTGAGCCGCGTCCCGATACCTGCTAAGGCTTTACTCTCACAGATGGTAAACACAAAGTGTTTGCTATGAGGAAATGGGAGGGGCATGCAGTGACTGAATCCAAGTACTGAGCCATACCTGAGTGATACTCTGGACGATAGGCTGCGCTTCTTGTAGAACACGTGAAAGCTCCGTCTAAAGTCCCCTGCCTGAAAGGCAAGCTCTAAAAACAGAAGATTGTTTTCTTAAATCATATTTTTGACAGTTAAAGAGAATAAGTTTACATTAAGAAAAACATCACAGCCGGGCGTGGTGGCGCACACCTTTAATCCCAGCACTTGGGAGGCAGAGGCAGGCAGATTTCTGAGTTCGAGGCCAGCCTGGTCTACAAAGTGAGTTCCAGGACAGCCAGGGCTACACAGAGAAACCCTGTCTCAAAACAAACAAACAACAACAACAACAACAACAAAAAATCACTAAACAGAACTATGATGAACTTTGCAACTCAATATAATATGTAGATATCAATAATATTATAAATAGCTATATACTAACAAGAAAAAAACAATTTCAGGAAATTACTCAGATTTCAGTGAAAAGTTGGAAAATAATGACCTGCTCTCCAACGTGAAGGTGCTCACTGGATGGTGGATCTCCATTTACCATATTCCATCAGACAATGAGATATAAAAGGTTACAGAAGCCCAGAAAGTCATCTTGCTTTTGCTTTTGAGGATGTCAGAGTAATTCTCGTGGGGAGTGCTGTTGCAGTCTTAATCCAAGTGGAAGCTGTAAGCATCTCTGTGATACCTTATGATGGTGGGGATGAGCTGTAAGCATCTCTGTGATATCTTATGATGGTGGGGGACGAGTGTCCGACCTGCTACTCCCATCCTCTCACACTCAAACTAATACTGGTTTTCCTACTGAGTAAGAGAACTTTGTTTTTACTTTAAAAATTAATGTATTATTGCCCACTGTATTAGTCAGGGTTCTCTAGAGTCACAGAACTTACGGAGTAAAGGAATTTATTGATGACTTACAGTCTGCAGTCCAATTCCCAACAATGGTTCAGTAGTAGCTGTGAATGGAAGTCCAAGGATCTAGCAGTTACTCAGTCCCACACAGTGAGCAGGCAAAGGATCGAGAGCTAGTCTCCCTTCTTCCAGTGTCCTTATATGATCACCAGCAGAAGGTGTAGCCCAAATTAAAGATGTGTGCCATAACACCTTTAACAGATTAAAGGTGTGTGCCATCACCATAGCCACTATGCTATCAAGATTTCCATACCAAGATCCAGATCAGAAATTTCTATCTCCAAGCCTCCAGGTTAGGGTCACTGGTGAGCCTTCCAATTCTGGATTGTAGTTCATACCAAATATAGTCAAGTTGACAACCAGGGATAGCCACTACACCCACCCACAGCATAAGGAAGGAGTCATTTTTTTCCTTCACCATGTGGTCTCAGGGATCCAACCAACGCCACCATGTGTGGCACAAAGTGTTTTTCTCAGCATCTAAGTCAGCTAGGGATGCTTTTACATATGGCTGTCTCTATCAGGCCCGGCTCTCAAGCAATGCCCATGCTATGTTGTGTTCTGAGCCTTTACCCATTACATCTTAGCAAGCTCAGGATGGCTGTACATTCACTTCTGTCCCCCAAGCTATGCTTAGTAACTAGTTTAAAAGAAGAGAGATCTATGTGTCAACAACAGAATATTCAGAGTAACAATGAAGACCTTTCTAATATTATTCTTGCTTGGTAGTGGCAACACACGTTTAATCCCAGCACTCAAGAGGCAGAGTCAGGTGGATTTCTTAATTCGAGGCCAGTCTGGTCTACAGAGCTAGTTCTAGAACAGCCAGGGCTACACAGAGAAACCCTGACTTGAAAAACAATCAAAAATATTCTTAATTTATACACCATGTGTCTTAGTTGGGGTCTTAATGCTGTGAACAGACACCATGACCAAGGTAAGTCTTATAAAAGACAAAACGTATTTGGGACTGGCTTACAGGTTCAGAGGTTCAGTCCATTATCATCAAAGTGGGAACTTGGCAGCATCCAGGCAGGCATGGTGCAGGAGGATCTGAGAGTTCTACAACTTCATCTGAAGACTGCTAGCAGAATACTGGCTTCCAAGCAGTTGGGGGTGTGTGTGTATGTGTATGTCTTATAGCCCAGACACACAGTGANCCTCTTCTGAGATTCATCCACTCACTTCACTGTAATCCCCAAAGCAAGACAGAAAAACAGCTGGGCAAACTCCAAACTCTGCATCTCCATGTCTGGTGTCAAAGCAGTCTTCAGATCTCCAACTCCTTTTTCATCTTTGTTGACTGCAGCGAACTTCTTTCTCCTGGGCTGGCTCCACTCCGTTAGTAGCTTTCCTCAGCAAATAGTCCTGCAGCTCTGGCATCTCGAACATCTTGGGGTCCATCTCCAAGGCAACTTCAATGTTACAGCTGCTTGTTCCAATGAACATGATCTTCTGAGCTCCTCCAAAGGGCTGGCATCACTTCTCCAGCTCTGCCCTCTCTAGGCTCAGGCTGAGCCACTCCACTGCCACTGCTGATCTTGGTGATCATCCCATGGTACTGGCATCTCCAATACACTGAGGTCTTCCTCTGCAAGTAGGCTTCACCAATAGCCTCTCATAGGCTCTCTTCTTAGTGTCAAGTCTCAACTCCTTTGCTTGACCCCTTCAGTCCTGGGCCATCAACTACAACAGAGGTTGCACCTTCACCAATGGCCTTCCATGGCTTCCAACAGTGCCAAGCCTCAGCTGCTCTTCATGACCCCTTCATGCCTTCAAAACCAGTAACACCTGGGTGACTCTTAGATCTTATCAAGTCCAGCTGCAGCAAGAGGTGCAACCTTAGCCATCTCTGGAACACAGTTTCCTTGTGCTTTCAGAAAACACTTCTCGGAAGATTTTACCTCAGTGATTCTGGTCTCTTCTTAATCACCTCTAATTTCTTAGCTCCAGCTAACCAGCATCAATTGTCCCAGTAGTTCTTTCTATTCTGAACTCTAAAGCCAGAGCCACGTGGCCAAAGCTGTTGAGTTCTGCTGCTTGCTGAAACTGGAACATGCCCCCTTGTTCTATCACATTATCTATCCCCAGCTTTCTGTTTTCCAACTCCTTCACTGCCTAAGCTTGGTTGTCCTGGAACTTGCTCCCTAGACTGATTTTGAACTCAAGAGATTGGCATGCCTGACTCCTAAACACTGGCATTAAAGGCTTGTACTACCATGCCTAGATATAAATTTAGCTGGGTGGGCTCTTGCCCCAAGGTCACTACTCCCTTAATTCAATTGAATATCCTTGAATAAAGGATTCAGCTCCATTTTACTTCCTGGTGTCCCTTTAATACACAAACTATATATTTTTTATTTTTCCTTTCTCAGCTTGATGTATTTGTTCAAAATGCTCTTCATCAGAGTTAACCAGAGAACAAAGTCTCTGTTGGGGTAATTAATCTAAGTCTCTTTACCTTAGCTTCAGGCTGAGTCTTTGGACAATGCAAAATGCAGCCACATTCGTCACCAAAACATCACAAAAACAGTCTCTTGGCCACATATTTAAGTTCTTCTCCACTGAAACCTCTTGGGCCAGCAGGCCTACACTGTTCAAATGACCCTCAGCGCCACTGTCTTCCATGTTCCTATTAGGCTGGCCCATTAAGCCCCACTTAAAAGTATCCATGGCTTTCCAAATCCAAAATCCACATTCTTCTAAACAAAAGCATGGTCAGGCCTATCACAGCAACACCCCAGTCCCTGTACCAAATTTGTCTTAGTTAGGGTTTTACTGCTGTGAACAGACACCATGACCAAGGTAAGTCTTATAAAGGACAATATATATTTGGGGCTAGCTTGCAGGTTCAGAGGTTTAGTCTATTATCAAGGTGGGAACATGGCAACATCCAGGCAGGCATGGGGCAGGAGGAGCTGAGAGTTCTACATCTTCATCTGAAGGCTGCTAGTGGAAAACTGACTTCCAGGCAGCTAGGATGAGGGTCACACCTACTCCAACAGAGCCACACCTTCTAATAGTGCCACTCTCTGGGCCAAGCATATACAAACCATCACACCATGTTTTGTCTTAACTTTTCTTTCTTTCTTTCTTTTTTTTTTTTTTGGTTTTTCGAGACAGGGTTTCTCTGTATAGCCCTGGCTGTCCTGGAACTCACTTCTGTAGACCAGGCTGGCCTCGAACTCAGAAATCCGCCTGCCTCTGCCTCCCAAGTGCTGGGATTAAAGGCATGCGCCACCACGCCCGGCTTTGTCTTAACTTTCTTAATCCAAGAAGAAATCCACCACTAAAATTATTAATTGTAAAAAGTTCACATGCTTGGAGTTTTTAATGTGATATTCAAACTGTCTCAGATTAACATTTATAGTGAGGAAAAGAATTAGTTACTTAAAGGAGAAGAAGGATTCTAACCTGCTGGTCAGAAAGCAAAAGCTGCTCCTCCGGAAAGCTTGATTGTGGCGGGAGGTAGGTTCTGAAGGTGGAGCTGTGGTTCACTAAGGTCACCTCCCCAGCGTCCATCTTCACCCCGTCAGCTGTGTCATCTAGGGGAAGAGTCAGATTAGAGCAAGACATAGTCCTTCAGCAACACTTTTTTGTGAGGTAATCTTTTCACCTAAAACCCTGTTCTCAAAATGCAGACAAATACCACTCCTTCCTAGCCTGTGAAGACACTGGTCCATTCAGAATTGACTGAGATCATCTAACAAGCAGCTCAAAACCTACACAAGAACCAGCCTGATTTATAGTTTGTTTTAATGTTTTTTTTTAAGATTTATTGTTATATGTAAGTACACTGTAGCTGACTTCAGACACTCCAAAAGAGGCAGTCAGATCTCATTACGGATGGTTGTGAGCCACCAGATGGTTGCTGGGATTTGAACTCAGGACCTCGGAAGAGCAGTCAGTGCTCTTAACCAGTGAGCCATCCCACCAGCCCTATAGTTTGTTTTTAAAATAATGAAATTTCCCCCAAAGAGAACTTTTAATTTCTTAAGTACAAGAAATTTAATATTAAAAAAAAAAAAAAAAAAAAGGATGATGGGTAAAAAGGCAGCTACTGGAAAAGCAAAGGTAGAATTCTGGTCATTTGACCCATGAGTTTGGAATTAGCATGGACAGCTCAGAAGCCTGTTACTTAAAGATTGGAAGGAGGGGGTTATACCACCACACAGAAATGCTGTTCAGTTAGGTTGATTTTCTATCTTAACACAAAACAGTGTTGTAAAGTTTAACCCAGCAGTTGGGGCGCGATGGCTCAATGGGTAGGAGCGCTTGCTGTACAAGTATGAGAACCTCAGTCTGCATCCCCAGCACCCTATGAAAAACTGGACATGGCTCTGTTTGCCTGTGACCCCAGCATTGTAGAGTAGAAATGGGCAGAACCCGGGAGCTTGCTGACGGGACTGCTGACTAGCAAAGTCAGGAACCTTCCAATTCCGTGGAAGTCCCTGTCTTAAAGAAATCAGATGGACAGGATATTCAAAATCTTCTTCGGGCCTGTACACACATTCCCACAGGCACTCATACCTGCACACACATGTGTATGCACCCTCTCCCCAAATACCATCCACTATTAAAACAAAACAAAACTAAACAAAAAACCCCGCTTAATTCATTGAATCTTTTTTTTTCTGTAAAAAGAATTTATTTGTATTGCTCTTAGAGTCACTTCAGTGACTATAATACCATGGCAGATTCTTACTTTAGAAACATTTTACCATAGATGCGCTGAAATAGGAACACAAAAGAGTTAAGAGAACTCAAGTGACTTCCACTGCTTACAGCATTGAGAACAGGGGAACAAATGATCAGGAGAGGGAGGAGTACACTGTGGCTGTGGCGCTGGGGGATGCAAACAGGAAAGAAAAGGCTAACAGAATCACGCATGTTCTGGTCATCCTATTTAGCCATTCAGTGTATCCCTAAACTGGCTGCTCTTCCTGTCTCCTTTTACAGAAATTTTACAAAATGCTGTGACCCGAAGAGTGGGAAATGTTCTAATTGCAAAGTTTTATTATCACTAGCTACATGAAATAATATATGACCTTACTGAAATTATTTATCCTACAGGAGGCAGTGCAGCACAGTGCTAAAGAACAGGAGCCTGACCTCTGCGGGATAGAGCCTGACCTCTGCGGGACACAGTATATGACTCTGAGCAGGTTTCCTAAGCTGTATCTCACTTTCCTTGTTGGTACAATAGTGTGTATATTTTGTACACACTATTAGGTATTCTTGTAAGATGGTTGAAACAATGGAATGAATAAGTATTTATTATACTCAGTACTTAGAAGAGACACACAGTAAGCATTGCAAGCTCTGCCAGCACATCCGCTTTTTTCTTATTTTCAATACACTGGATAGGAAATGATCTTAGATGACCTTGTAAATAAGAAACATAACCATATAGCAAGGTTTCCTTAGGACTAAGATCTGTAATTTATTACAATGCACAAAGACACAAACAGAACAAATACTGGGCAGGCATCCTTCCTCTCCACCTAACTAACCACTGTGTAAAAGGACAAAGTGACTAGTTAGTTAGTCTTACCCATTTCAGGTCTCTTCACATCACTGGCTTTAGTAAAGACACAGAATCCTATAAAAGAAGACACAAAACATAAATATTACACAGTGAAGCATCTAGTTCAAGTATTATATAACAGGGACTTGCACAGCAGTGACGTTTAGGTCCTTAGTGGAGGAAAATGGTGAAGTCCACTGACTTGTTGAGAAAAGGGGTAAAAAATCAACTTGGTGAGAAGGACTTGCAAACACTGCTGCAAACTATACTGGACTCAACCGCAGCTAGAGGTAACCCAGAGAAACATGGATCATCAAAGCAAGTCGCCTGAGCCAACCCCCAGGAGGCAGAGCCATGTGTGTATAAATCACAGTCACGGCAATGAAATCACAACTAGAAATTATCCCCAATCAACCGCATTTTCTTTTGCCTCATCCTAACTCGTTTTTTTAGGCAAGTGACAGACTTTGTGACCCTAAGATTTATCTTCCATAAACTTTATATAGTGGACAAACAAAATCCCACAAATTTACTGAGTACAAATCAAGGAATACCTTCAGTTGTATAATGCACTGCTCCACTCAACATTATCCACCAAGCTGCTGGAAAAGGGCTGAAATACAGCTCCCTTGTGTAGCATGCACAAGGTCCTTTATTCAATCAATCCTTAGTGCCAAAGCAAGCAACCAAACCAAATTAAACCTGCTTAAACCAAGGCTTTATCTACATAGAAGTTCCCCTCATATAGGATATAAGTTCCAAGGTTTCCAATATATGTCTGAAACTACAAGTTGTACTGATTATACACATAGATACACTTCATATATATACATATATATATACATACATATATATACACACATACACACACACACACATATATATGTATATATGTGTGTATGTAAAATTCATGAGTTAGAACAAGAGATTAATAGTAATAAAAACAGAATGTCTCAGGGTTTTACTGCAATGAACACACACCATGACCAAGGTAAGTCTTATAAAAGACAAAATGTATTTGGGACTGGCTTACAGGTTCAGAGGTTCAGTCCATTATCATCAAAGTGGGAACTTGGCAGCATCCAGGCAGGCATGGTGCAGGAGGATCTGAGAGTTCTACAACTTCATCTGAAGACTGCTAGCAGAATACTGGCTTCCAAGCAGTTGGGGGTGTGTGTGTATGTGTATGTCTTATAGCCCAGACACACAGTGANCCTCTTCTGAGATTCATCCACTCACTTCACTGTAATCCCCAAAGCAAGACAGAAAAACAGCTGGGCAAACTCCAAACTCTGCATCTCCATGTCTGGTGTCAAAGCAGTCTTCAGATCTCCAACTCCTTTTTCATCTTTGTTGACTGCAGCGAACTTCTTTCTCCTGGGCTGGCTCCACTCCGTTAGTAGCTTTCCTCAGTAGATAGTCCTGCAGCTCTGGCATCTCAAACATCTTGGGGTCTATCTCCAAGGCAACTTCAATGTTACAGCTGCTTGTTCCAATGAACATGATCTTCTGAGCTCCTCCAAAGGGCTGGCATCACTTCTCCAGCTCTGCCCTCTCTAGGCTCAGGCTGAGCCACTCCACTGCCACTGCTGATCTTGGTGATCATCCCATGGTACTGGCATCTCCAATACACTGGGGTCTTCCTCTGCAAGTAGGCTTCACCAATAGCCTCTCATAGGCTCTCTTCTTAGTGTCAAGTCTCAACTCCTTTGCTTGACCCCTTCAGTCCTGGGCCATCAACTACAACAGAGGGTGCACCTTCACCAATGGCCTTCCATGGCCTCCAACAGTGCCAAGCCTCAGCTGCTCTTCATGAGCCCTTCATGCCTTCAAAACCAGTAACACCTGGGTGACTCTTAGATCTTATCAAGTCCAGCTGCAGCAAGAGGTGCAACCTTAGCCATCTCTGGAATATAGTCTCTGTGCTCTCAGAAAACACTTGCCAGGTTTCATCTCAGTGATGCTGGTCTCTTCTTAATCACCACTAATCTTAGTTCCAGCTAACCATCTAATTGTCCCAGTACTCCCTTCTACTCTGCATTCTAAGCCAGAGCCACATGGCCGAAGCTGCTGGGTTCTGCTGCTTGCAGGAGCTGGAACATGGCCCCCTTGTTCTATTATATTATCACCAGCTTTGTTTTCCAACTCCTTAACTGCCTAAGTTTGGCTGTCCTGGATCTTGCTTTGTAGATTGACTCTGAACTCAAGAGATCTACAAGTCCATCTCCTGGGATTAAAAAGTGTGTACCACCATGCTTGGAATTTTTCACTTATTTTTTTAAACAAACTTGGCTATAACTGAAACTGCAAAAAGTGAAGTTGCAGATATTCAATTTCCCCAGAAGAGGGTTGGGAGTGCTTAAAACCCTAACTGCTTAGAAGTACTTAATTAGCATAACCATATACATCCACTTTTATCCACATAGTTTAAGGAGACAGAGCAGTTGATTATCAAATCCACAGCCATTCTGAATCCTCAAAGAAGACTATGTGACGTCAACAGGCGTTCTTAATGGTCACATTAACGAAGAGTATGTGAGAAGGTAGGCTGCTTGACAGCGGAGTACCCAGGCTTGCCAGGAAGGATCCTTAAAAGGCTTAAGCCTTAGATTTAGGGTCAGATACATCTCTAAGCTTCCACCTAGAATTTCTCTAGGCTATTTTCCCCTTCTTCCTTAATGGGGTATAATTTTTTTTAGCTTCCTTTTTATTTTATTTTTGAGTACACTGTAGCTGTTTTCAGACAAACCAGAAGAGGGAGCCAGATCCCAGTACAGATGGCTGTGAGCCAACACGTGGTTGCTGGGAATTGAACTCAGGACCTCTAGAAGAGCAGTCACTGCTCTTAACCACTGAGCCATCTCTCCAGCTGCCCTTTTTTTTTTTTTAACTTCTTTATTTTATGTGTAGAAGTGTTTCCTCCAAATGTGTGTCTGCCCAGTGCTTGTGGAGGTTAAAAGAGGGCTTCAGATTCCCTGTGAGCCACCATGTGAGTGAAGGGAGTTGAACTTAAGTCTTCTGGAAGAATAGCCACAGCTCTTAACCATTGAGCTATACCTCCTGCATTAGGGTAGAATTCTTTAGGGTTCAGATTAAGGCAGGGGAAAAAAAACCCCAATCAACCAAAGTCACTTTCTAATTGTGACTAGTCCATTCTGCATACCTTTTTAATAAGAAAAATGCCAATTTAAAAGTGTAGTATCCAAGGCCGGGCAGTGGTGGCGCACGCCTTTAATCCCAGCACTCGGGAGGCAGAGGCAGGTGGAGTTCTGAGTTTGAGGCCAGCCTGGTTTATAGAGTGAGTTCCAGGACAGTCAGAGGTATACAAAGAAACCCTGTCTCGAAAAACCTAAATAAATAAATAAATACATAAATAAATGTCTAGTATCCACAAATTGGGAGATAGGAAAATTCCAAGTTTGAGGCCACTTGGATTATACAGCAAGACATTCTCTCAGAAAGGAAAAAAATCTGGTATCCAGTAGAATAATCCCAGTTAATTTCTTTTTCATTTTAGAGATGTAAAAGGAGAAAACAAGCTAGAAATTCAGTAATTCAAAAAGTTAACTGATTTGCATAAAATCACACAGATGGGACAAAAGGAAAGACCCAAGAATCCCTCAGCAAGTGCACACTCAAGCTTACCAGTTTTACCCGCAAACATCTTCATTCAAAGATTCACCCAGGCAACTGAAAAGTAATCTTTCCAACTAGCTTTGAGTATTCTATCCTGGCTCATATATGTAAATGATCAAAGCTCCATATTCATATCTTTCTACAAATACATCTTGCTTCTTTGGTGTGCTTCTAGTACCTTCTTTAGCAATGATGTTGGAAGAGATTTTAAAAAACAACAAAATCAAGATTCTACATGAGTCCTTAATAAGGAGCATTAGATGACATCAAATTCAAGCACAGATGACAGGTTTTTTATTTTAAGAAAATCTTTCTTGCTGGGTGGTGGTAGAGTCACACAGTAGGTGAATCTCTTGTGAGTTTGAAGTCACCCTGATCTAGAGAGCGAGTTTCAGGATAACCAAGGTTACACAGAGAAACCCTGTTTAAAAAAAAAAGTATGTATCTATCTATCTATCTATCTATCTATGTGTGTGTGTGTATAATTTTAATAATTCATCCCTAGTATCATCATTCATTTAATTTCCAGAATGTTACTAAGCAGCTGCTTATTAATGTGAATCAAGTTAGCAGCTGAACACCAAGTGAAAGGTAAATCTGTGGGAGACAGAAATTGCCTGCAATAGAATACAACGTAGTAAATAATTTGTAAGTCTGTATACTTTGGAAGAGATCATTACAAAAATTAATTTTTAGCGCACCAATGAAGCTACTAGAAAATATAGCCCTTGCCGGGCGTGGTGGTGCACGGTTTAATCCCAGCACTTGGGAGGCAGAGGCAGACGGATTTGAGGCTAGCCTGGTCTACAAAGTGAGTTCCAGGACAGCCAGGGCTATACAGAGAAACCCTGTCTCGAAAAACAAAAAAAAAAAAAAAAAAAGAAAAGAAAAGAAAATATAGCCTCGTACAGTTATCTATATCCAGAACCAACATGTACAAGTAAGCATGTGAATAACCCTACTCAGGGTTTTGGAAACAATGATACCCATGATACAGTCTACACTTCGCTATCATCTGTTCAGGCCTGCACCATAGTGTTTTTTTTTTTTAAGATTTATTTTATTTTATTATATGTAAGTACACTGTAGCTGTCCTCAGACACTCCAGAAGACTGAGCCAGATCTCGTTACGGATGGTTGTGAGCCACCATGTGGTTGCTGGGATTTGAACTTATCACCTTCGGAAGAGCAGTCGGGTGCTCTTACCGGTGAGCCATCTCACCAGCCCCACCATAGTATTTTTATGTGGACTCTCTCCCCCAGTTAAATTAGTACCTTAAACCTTTAAACAAAGCCGGGCGTGGTAGCGCACACCTTTAATCCCAGCACTCGGGAGGCAGAGGCAGGGGATTTCTGAGTTCGAGGCCAGCCTGGTCTACAGAGTGAGGTCCAGGACAGCCAAGGCTACAGAGAAACCCTGTCTCGAAAAACCAAAAACAAACAAACAAACAAACAAAAACACCTTTAAACAGTACTTAACTTCTTACACACATACACTAAGTGTGGGGTTCTGGGATATAAATACAAGAAAGCTCTGGCCTTTGCCCTTTAGTAGTTTTCAGGCTAGGCGAGGAAGCCAGATCCAGTCAGAGACAGCAAAACTAGTATGACTGGTAGGAGAAAGAGAAGACAGTGGAAGAAGAAAATTACATCACCTTAGCCACAAGTGGCAGAACCTGACTGTAAACTCATCCACTCCTTCTGCAGACCTAATTCATCGGATGCGTGATAGGCTACCCACGTTTGCCGTTTGGATAATTGACTGAAATCAGGGAATGAAGCTCTTTAAAGGGGGCCGGGGGACAGGTAGTCTAACTGGAAGGTTCAGGTCACTATTACAGGCGTCACTGTAACCTCAAAGGCAGTAATCCACATTTCAGCAAGAGTCGTGAATAAAATCATCTTTATGAAGAATACTTATACATGTTTTACTTCATCCAGAATGTCCTATTAAGTCGAAAACCCTACACCAAATAGTTGATAGCGCATAAAAGGACTATACAAAATTTTCCAAGAATCACCATCACTCCAAATACAATTAAGTATGCCACGTGAACTAAGTAATTTTAACAAGTGTGCCTTAAAAGTGATAAAGGAGCAAGTTATTGCCAACAAGATAACAGAAAAACTGTAGAGGTACTGATAAAACAGAAATCACCAAGCTCATGACAAGGGAAAGCCTGCACATATCCAGAAAGATCACGTTAGGGTATACGAAGAAAAGGTTCAAGGGAATTCATTACCAAGAGGCGATGAGCCAGGTAAGGAGACGGCGGCAGTTAAGGGGGTTTTCATAACCTGTGCAGAAGGGTCCAGACGTTTCTCTCTGGCGGTGGCTCTAACAATATCACATCCCAGGGAAATATCACAGGGTAAAAAGAGTTGGAAAATTGTTTTACGTGAGACCCGGTAGGGGAGAAGTAGCATTCAGGTTTCAAGGAAGAAGAGAGGCGAAGCAGGTGAGAGCGACAGCTCAACTTCCTCGTTGAGAACAGCTCTTCCTCCCGGGGACCCTGCTCTGGCGGGAAACTCCCGCGATCCCAACCAGCCTTCGCTCTTTGGGAAAGTAGAGTGGGGTGCAGAGGAGGCCCCGCTGTGACCGCGGGGAGACGGCCTCTCCGCGGGTCGGGAGACCGGAGGGCCGAAAGGGCGGCCTCAGCGAGCCCAACTACCAGACCCGGGCCAGGCAGCCGCCGCCGGGCAGCAGGGGGCAATGGAGGTGGTCCCAAGGGGCGGGGCGGAAGACAGGGCACGGTCCCCACCGCCGTCCTCCCTTCCGCTCGGCCCCGCCGAGGCCCGCGGGCCCAGCCTGACACAGCCTCCCGGCCCGGTCTTCCTCCATCCTCACCCCTCCCCCAGTTTCCCGCCGCCACTCACCGAACCGGAACCGGCTGCTAGGCAAAGGGGTTTCCGGCCGGGCGCGGACCGCAAAGCCCGGGAACCTCCGGGAACCGGAACCTTCTTTACACTACCGGAAGACCGTTTGGCGGGCGCGGAGGAGGGAAGGGGGTGGGGCAAGAGGTCAAAGAGCGAGCTACAGGCTCGCGGGACGCCTGCGCGCGGTGGCGAGGCCCGAGACGCGTAGGGAGCGTTTGACTCGTGTCTCCATCTCCCTGTCACCCTGTCAGACCCGGGCCTTTTTCTCTTCGTCGCACTTGGAGTACTGTTAGTGCGCCCGCCGTCCTTTGGTTTTCTCTGTCCGTCGGCTCCTTGACCCGCTGTCTTCTGGTTCCGTTCGGTGACCTTTTTTGGCTTCCGCGCAGGTTTCCATGGCAGCCGTTCGCTGGGGCCCTAGATGTCTGGAAACCTGCGCCTTCCCCGACAAATGAGGATTTGAGATCTAAATTGATTTCTAACTCCATCTTCTGAAAAATTAGTGTGCATCTTGTCACGCTTGACTGATCACAGGAAGTGGGGCTGGGGGGAGAGCAGAGACTACGAAACTTTGGGAACACCTTAGCTTAGGCTCTTAACACGCCTAGCCTTAAATAATTGGAATAATTTTAAACAGTGATCTCTAGTGGGGTTCACCAGAGGTCTTAAACATGTAATCAATGCTGGACTTTTCAAGTCAGAATAATGGAGGAAAAATTAGCTTGTTCATTTAAATAACTTACCAAGCTTCTTAATTTAGTCCGCCTCTGGCCCAGACCCTATTTAGAAGTGTTGGAAAGAGCCTTCAGAATAGTATTCTAGACCCAGATGACTGCCTGTCTGAATTCACTCTTGAAGAAGGAATAAGCCTCTGGAATCTACCAGCCTTATCCGTTCTCTAAGCATAAGGAGATAAACTTGTTTGTTCAGAGGATCCTGACTTGTCATGTATATAAAAGATTATTTATATAATCACCTTATATGCTGATATTTTTATATGGCCAAGTTCTAAAACCCAGTAGTATTAAGTATACTTAGACCATGTTGACCTTTGACACTTTAAATATTCTATGGATCTATTTATTTGGATTAAAATGTCTTTACTTCTAGGAAATAGCCATGCGTAGAGAGGAGTTTCAGCTGAGATTTTTCATGTGCGTGTTTGAGTCTCGTCGAGTAGTCAGGACTACTCAGAGCACAGGTACCATTGACTATGTTATAGTGACAAGGATGAATCCTCTCAGAGCTATACAGGATGAGAACTGGCAGAATTATAAACTTAAGGGGTCAATGGGCTTGTTTTCTATTTCTAGTTGGAAAAATATCTGTTACCGTGTTGGGGTGATGCTACCCTCGTCCCAGGCAAAGAAGGAAGACTTGGGAGCTGAGAACAAGAAATATGGAACATGGGAGGGTGTTGACTTCCATTTAATTTATAGGTTATTCTAACCTATCTGGGCTCACTTGTAGTAGGTGTCCTTGTTGATGCTCAGTGGGCACCGCCAAGTCAGGACCTAAAGAGAACTTCCCTCCACTGTTTCCTAACTGGCAGTGATGTGATCTGCTTCCTCTGTTATTACTAAAGGAATAGAATTGTTTGGAGGTAGTAAGCCAGTCACTGAGAACAATCATCGATTCTCTTAATCTTCTTTACTGTGTTTATGCTAAAGAAGTTCTGAATAGCTAAGCCTCTTAGGGAGAACACCCTCCCTGGTCCCCACCCTGATGGTGACCTACAGTTATCGCTTCCCAGTGGGGGAAGCTTCAACCTCCAACGCCACCATACCAAAGTCAAAGGCAGACGACCAGAGGAGACTAGAGAATGTCAATGATGAGCCAAACACCGCGGGACCTATACCTATTCCTGACACTGGTGAGGCCTGTGAGTAAACAATGGGGATTGGTGGGGAAAGGCAAGAGCCAAAGGTTTGTTCACAGCATGATGGTCACGATAACAAAATGCCGAGTAATGTAGAGAATGAATTTTATTCATGGTTTAGGAAGCTTAGGAAGCTGGAAGCCCAAGAATAGGCAGGCAGCTCCTTTTGTTTGGCTTCTGCTTGGGATTCCCTTGGTTGAGCCTCATGACAGCAAGAACATAAGCAAGAAGGAGGAGGTATCCATCACACAGTGAGACAGTAAGCCAGATGTCAAGGCGGCGGGCAGGGGGCAGGGAAGCGCCGTCTGTCTGTCTTATAACGGCCTTCTTTATTAACAGAGCTGACTGGGACCCACAAGGACCTCATCAGCTCCTGCCCAGGCCATTCCCCCCCCACCCCCAGCAGAGTCCGTGCTGCCCTGGATGCCATGCTCTCAACACAGGAAACTTTGAGAGATGCGCTCACGTGGTTTCCAAGCCATAGCCACGCCAAGTCACTTGCCTTGTTACTCTAAGCTATGTAGTCCAACTTCTGTATTGTTAGTAAACCTTATATAGAAAAACGCAAAACTCCCACCAATGGATTAAATTAAGGTATTATTATTATGTTACAAAATTATTCCAAAGACTATAAAATTTACCCTGGGAAAAATTTAATAACAGGTATCTCTTGTATAATTTAATAAAGGTTCAACTCACCAGTACTTTATATTAAATTTTAGGAACACATCTATATGCCCCTTCTCAACTTAAAGGCATCTATATTGGAGCCAGTACACTGACCATACTTCCTCAGTTTCCACCGTGTGCCAGTGACATATTAGAAATAATACATTATATATGCTGTGCTGTTCCATTGCTGGGACAAAATGCTCTCACCAAGTAGCTTACAGGAAGAAAGGTTCATTTCCACTCCCAGCTTCAGATGTTTCAGGCAATTCTGCTGGGGGTGGGGTTGGGGGTGAAGAAGAGCTCACATCCTGGGGCTTGACAGGGAAGCCTGCACTTCTGAACTCCCTCTGGCTCTCCTCCCTCTTATTCTACTCTGGATTCCAGTCCATTAGATGGTGCCAGCAACACACAGGACAAGCTTCCCCTTCTTAGTTAACACTCTCTGCAGGTTCCCTCACAGACAAGTCCAGAGGTTTTACCAATCAAATCAGCCTGCCAGCCAGGAGCTTTTAAATTGTATTTTTAAGTCAGAATACAAAATAATGCATTCCATCATGACATTTGTGCTAAATAAGACTGACTCCTGCTGTATATGTGTGTATATATATATATATATATATATATATATATATATATATGTGTGTGTGTGTGTGTGTGTGTGTGTGTGTGTGTGTGTAACTTTGTAGACAAATGTACATATAACATGATTAGCTCAACTTCCATGTATTTCCAGAAGGAATTCAGAGCTAATTAACTTTTCCTTGGGAAGTTAAAAATTGGGGTCTAGAGAGATGATTCATCAGTTAAGAGCACTGGCTGCTTTTCCAAAGGATCCCAGCATCCGCAGTCCACATGGTAGCTCACAACAGCCTGTAACTGTAGTCATCTAGAGATCTGGCGCCCTCTTCTGGCCTCCACACGCAGTGCATACACATGGTGCACACATACATGAAGGCAAAACACCCATACACATAAAAGTAAAATACAATTTTAAATAGAAGTTAACAATTGCATTAACTATTCCTGGCCCTAGGCAATAGATGACAATATTTATCCATACCTTTTGAGAACATGCTATCTGAACTCATTGTATTAGACTCAATAAGAGATGAGAAATGGTTTCCCTATTCCTTGGGAGCTGACTAGATGTTTTCCCTATGCCTCAGGAGCAATACATGAGATTGCATATAAGTTGAGAGATTGGTGATACTGTTTCACCATGTGGAATTTCTAGAGATCCCATAGAGATGTGGGGATAAGCGGTGCCATTGGAGGGCTGGGGCTCTCCAGATAGGTATGGCTATTGTCCCACATGATCTCAAACCTCATGCTGTTTTCTTAGTATGCCTAGTATAACCAAACTAATGGGAAAGTGATTTATACTCAAGAGCATTAACTTATTCAAGTACTTGGGGCACCCGTTTGGTAACTGTGGGTGTTCCTTTAATCTGGTACAGAGCTGGTGGCTGACACCAGCCGGCAGCCCGATCGACCATAGAGTATATTCAGTCTGTCTCCTAGTCACCCTTGTCTTTGCCATGTTCCCTTCTCACTGCTCTATACCTTGTACTCACGTCAGACTCCCTTTGCCCTGATGACTAATTTGGACCTGCTTCTGTGGTCTGCACTCTCCCTTCTCCCAGGGAACAGAATCATGATTTTATTCTTCCGTCTGTCTGTCTGTCTGTCTATATTTCTCTTCCTACCAAGAAAGTTTGTTGACATTACAACCCGTAACAGTAGCAGAAGTACAGTTACGAAGTAGCAGCAAAAATAATGTTATGGTTGGGGGTCAGCCCAGTGCGAGAAGCCGTGTTAAAGGGTCGCACAAGACTCAGCACTGGAAATAGAAGTAAATAAAACATGCACCTCCTTCATGAAGTCTGTAGTCCTGTGACAAAGCAGTCATCAAACAAGCTTATAAAGTGAGAACAGTGTGAGTCCAGGCAAGGAGAGCAAAACCCAAACAGCACGTCAGACGTCAGACGTCAGACGGGGAACTGAACTCGGGAAGGCGAGAGGGATGACTGCATTAGCCAGGTGGTGGAAAAATAAGCTTAAATTCTGGTTTTCCTTTCCAGCCTGTGCCCAGACTGATGACTCCGAGACGCATTATTTATCATTAAATGCCCAGGCCACCAGCTTTGGCTCATTCCCCGAGTAGCTAGTAATTTATTTAAGCCATTCACAGCATTCTGCCCCGCACTGAGTAGTTACCTCTCTTCAGTCCTGAGCCTGCTTTTTTCTTCTTGTCCCCTCAGCAGCTCCCTGAATCCACTTAGCCACTTGTTTAGGCCCGTAGTCTCCTCTCTGTGCGCTTGACGCTGAGTCTTTCATACTCTCACCATTTCCCAGAATCCTCTCTCTTCCTGCCAGTTCTCGGCCTCCTATTCCCTGCCTCAGCTCATCAGCCTTTTTATTGACAAGTGATTCTTATAAGAGATTCTACAAGGCAGAGCAGAGAGAATCTTTTCCCAGACAGAACAGGTGGCTCTGATCTGGGAAGTATTGACTCATTGGAAAGGTAGTGTGATCCAGTAAGATCCGAGTGCTGGGGAGACCGCCCAAAGGAATGATAAGAACAAGACCATACAGTACCTTCTAAATTCTACAAATACCTTTTAACTACAGGAAATCACTAGTGACAGGATCACATTAAAAACAAGAACAAGGGGCTGGTGAGATGGCTCAGCGGGTTAGAGCACCCGACTGCTCTTCCGAAAGTGATGAGTTCAAATCCCAGCAACCACATGGTGGCTTACAACCACCCGTAACAAGACCTGACGCCCTCCTCTGGTGCGTCTGAAGTCAGCTACAGCGTACTTATGAAGAAAAAGAAATGAATCCTTGGACCGGAGAGACCAACCGGAGCGAGCAGAGCTGAACGGGGACGGCTGGAGCAAGTGGGGACAGCCGGAGCTAGCGGGGGGCCGGAGCGAGTAGGGCTGAACAGGACGGCCAGAACGAGCGGAGCCAACCGGAGCAAGCGGAGCTGATCATAGAGAGCGGGGCCGACTGGAGTGAGCGGGGCTGGCTGGAACAAGCGAGGGCCGTACGGGGGCGGCCGGGAGTGAGTGGGGCTGGCTGGAGCGAGCAGAGCTGGCAGGAGCAAGTGGGGTCGAGCGGAGCGAGCGGGGTTGACCGGAACAAGGGGGAAAAAAAAGACAGCTACAGTGTACTTATATATAATAAATAAACAAATCTTTAAAAAAAAAACCAAAAAACAAGAACAAAACCCCAAACATGTTCCTTCACAGGTACAGGGTTAGTGCAGTGTTGTTGTATGGTAGACATTAAACCCAGGAGCATGCGTGCTGGGGAAGCCTGCCATCGAGCTCCATCCCCAGCCCTCACATTTGCTTGCTTCTTCTTCTTCTCTCATTTATTTATTTATTTATTTATTTATTTATTTATTTATTTATTTTGAGGCAGGGTTTCTCTGCATAGCCCTGGCTGTCCTGGAACTCACTTTGTAGACCAGGCTGGCCTCAAACTCAGAAATCCACCTGCCTCTGCCTCCCGAGTGCTGGGATTAAAGGCGTGTGACACCACGCTCGGCTATTTGCTTGCTTCTTAAAATGCTCTTTCAATCTCTTGGGTAAAAGGTAGGGTAGAACAGTGGTTTTATTTTATTTTTAAAGATTTATTTATTTTATGTATGTATGTGAGTTCACTGTAGCTGTACAGATGGTTGTGAACCTTCTTATGGTTGTTGGGAATTGAATTTTTAGGACCTCTGCTTGCTCTGGTCAACCTCTCTGGCCCAGATATTTATTTATTATTATACATAAGTACACTGTAGCTGTCTTCAGACATACCAGAAGAGGGCGTCAGATCTCATTATGGGTGGTTGTGAGCCACTATGGGGTTGCTGAGATTCGAACTCAGGACCTCTGGAAGAGCAGTCAGTGCTTTTACCCACTAAGCCATCTCACCAGCCCCAAACAGTGGTTTTCAACCTGTGGATAGCGTCCCCTTTGGGGTGAGGGAGGTGGGGGTGGTGTCAAAGGGCCTTTCACAGGGGCCGCATATCAGATATTTACATTATGCTTCATAGCAGGAGCAAAAGTATAGTTTTGAAGTAGCAGCAAAAATACTCTTACGGTTGGGGTCCGCACAGCACAAGGAACTAGATCGAGGGGTCGCAGCATTAGGAAGGGTGAGAAGTACTGGTTTAGAGGGAAGCAAAAGTAGGGTCATGTCTCATGTGGCTGCCACTGCCTGGCTCTGCTCTTTGCACACAGGACATCAAGGAGCAGTGATGTCTTCAAATAATATAAGGGAACCCAGGGCTATGAACACAAAAATGTGCACCAATCCTGCCTTACAACCCCACTGCTGCCTCTGTGTTTCTGAGGGGAAAACAGAGGCACTCACTCATCCCAAAACATACTAGTCCTTGTTCCAAGCACAGTTGCTTATGGAGGATCCGTGCTGCAGTCCCCGGGGAAACAGAGCATGTGTTTGCTTCACACTCAGTAGAGGAGCAGCCTCAGCTGCTGTTTTCTCTGGCTCTTGGCCCATCAGTGTACACAGCCTTGCCCCTGTGCAATGATGAGGCTTGTGTGTGGACATGTGTTTCTGAAATACAGAAACCCAACCACACACACAAGTGGGTCCCATAGGCCTCTCTTCCTGCCCTTAAGTCCTGCTCCCCAAACTTTTGTAAAGAATGGCAGGTAACATTCCAAGTTAGCCAGAGTGCTGCTAAATATCCCACAACGCACAAGAGTCCTCACAACAGAGTCATGGACCTGCAAACGCCAGCCTTGCTGGGACTGATAATAACCTTGGCTGTCGCTCTCTTCTTTCCAACAGTATTGAGATTGATATGAGCAGTCACACGAACTGACATTTCTTTCTACGTGCTTCAAACTTGATGCAGTTCTTTCCGGAGGTGTGAGTGACACTGTGGCTCCTTCCTGTGTGAGAGAATGTCACCACAGCTCTCTCACTCACCCACATGTCAATTCTCACCAGAAGAGAAACGCCAAGGAACAAGAGAGTGCAGTTTTCAATGTTAAATCATAAAAACTGGTCCCAGCTCATAAATGTGTATAGTCTTTATTTTTTTCCCCTTGTTCCGGTCAACCCCGCTCGCTCCCGCCAGCTCCGCTCACTCTGGCCAGCCCCACTCGCTCCCCGCTGCCCCCATATGGCCCCCCCGCTTGTTCCAGCCGGTCTCACTTGCTCTAGTCGGCCCCGCTCACTCCGATCGGCTCTGCTAGCTCCAGCCATCCCCGTTCGGCTCTGCTCGCTCCGGACAGCCTCGCTTGCTCCGGTTGGTCTCTCTGGTTGGTCCAAGGATTCATTTCTTATTCTTCATAAGTACGCTGTAGCTGACTTCAGACGCACCAGAGGAGGGTGTCAGATCTTATTACGGGGCCGACTGGATTGTAAGCCACCATGTGGTTGCTGGGATTTGAACTCATCACCTTCGGAAGAGCAGTCGGGTGCTCTAACCCACTGAGCCATCTCACCAGCCCTGTACTCTTTATTCTTAAGATGGTGCCTCTGTAAATAACAAACAACCTTCATCATAAAAGAATACATAGCCGGGCGGTGGTGGCGCACACCTTTAATCCCAGCACTCGGGAGGCAGAGGCAGGCGGATCTCTGAGTTCGAGGCCAGCCTGGTCTATAGAGTGAGTTCCAGGACAGCCAGGGCTATACAGAGAAACCCTGTCTCGAAAAACCAAAAAAAAAAAAAAAAAAAAAGAATACATAGTATTTTTCCTATAGCTTAATTCTTGCAGTATCTCAATTTCCTTCTGGATAACTTACTTCCTCAGTGGAATATTGATCGTTGTGGGATGCACTGTGTGACACCTGGTATATAATTCAAACACACTGTGACATCTTTTTTGTTTTGTTTTGTCAAGACAGGGTCTCTCTACATAGTCTTGGCTGTCTTGCAACTCCCATGTATACCACCATGTCCTTGAACTTGTAGCAATCCACCTGCCTCTGATTCCCAAATGCTCTGGTGAAAGGTGTACACATGCCTAGCCTTGTATGTCTTCATCATACAAATTTTGTAGTTTATTTGTGGCCTCATAAAGTCTCATACAGCTTTCTTACAAATATGGCATATTTGCCACAACCAAGGCAGGCGTCACTGAGCATGCTCTCTTGGGTCCCCTCTGTTCTGCCTTCTTTGTCCTTCTCATTATTCTGACCTTGCAAGAAGAGTCCAGTGTCTGCCTGTAGAGTTTCACAGACTAGTGCAGAAGAGAGGGGAAGCAGTTTTAGAGAGTTGTACAGAGACAGGTTGCAGAGAGAGAACAAAATAGACACAGGTGAAGACAAAAGGAGCCAGAGAATGAGGAGCTAGAAGATTTGAACAGATTGACAAAGCGAATATGAGGCCAAGCAGAGCAATTCAGGAGAGGCAGAGAGGTTGAAGCAGTCAGTTTGGAGAGGAGTGTGAGGCAGAACAGCTGAGTTGAACCAGCCAGCCAGAGTTCAGGAAGAAGAATGAGCATATTCAGCAATGAATCCCAGAGGCTGAAAACATCCAGGCCTGGGTTAGATGGTGTGGAGGCTGGAAGCTTCCAGGACTAGGCCCCAGTTAGCCAACTGAAACAGTGATCCTCAGAGATGTCAGTGACTTCAGGTGAATAAAAGTTACCTTTACACTTACTACTGAGTCAAAAATGGGCGAGCATCCACAGGAATGATGCTCTCCTCACAGCCTTCTGGGCTGCAGCTTCTCTGTGGAAGACAAGGACACTCACACACAGGTGGTCTGTATAGACCAAGATGCCAAGTTTTGCCATCACTGTGAGAGCAGTCATTGTGTGTATTGTTACTACTGCCTCACCTCCCCTTTAAGAAAGTATTTTTAATTTCTGCACCAGAAACAAGAGCTTCCATTTATATGCCGTTATAAGAACCAACCAACCAACCAAACAAACAAACAAAAAAACAAAAAAACCCTAGGCTCCTGTTAAAGAAAAATGGGAATTCTGGTCCTACGAAAATTGCCTTAATCTCAACAAGTCAAGATTTAACATTCCAGAATCAATTTCACAGAACTTGAATTTTCATGAAGCTAAACCTTTTTAAGGGTAGATCTTAGTTAGGGTTACTGTTGCTGTGGGAAAACACCACGGTCAAAAGCCACTTGAGGAGGAAAGGATTTATTTCCTCTTACATTTGGCAATCACAGTCCATCATGAGAGGAAGTCAGGGCAAGAACTCAGGCAGGAATTGAAGCAGAAACAGGAGGAGTGCTGCCTTCTGGCTTGTTCTCCATAGCTTGCCTTCTTGTACCATACAGAACCACCTGTCAGCCTTGGCACCATCCAAAGTGGGACTGGCCCTTGCCACATCAGTCACTAAATAAGAAAATGCCCCGCAGGCTTGCCTAAGCCTGTCTCATAAGAATTATCTCTCAGCCAGGCGGTGGTGGATCCCAGCACTCAGGAGGCAGAGGCAGGCGGATTTCTGAGGTCGAGGCCAGCCTGGTCTACAAAGTGAGTTCCAGGACAACCAGAGCTACACAGAGAAACCCTGTCTCGAAAAAAAAAAAAAAAAAGAATTATTTCTCAAATGCAGTATCCTCTTCTTAGATGAACCCGGTTTGTGAGGGATCTTTATCTCACTTCATTTTTAAGACAGGGTTTCTGTGTGTAGTTGTGCTATCATGGAACTCACTCTCAACCTCACAGAGATCCCCCTGCCTCTGCCTCCCAAGTGCTGGGATTAAAGGCTTGTGCCACCACCACTACCCATCTGTCTGTTCACAGACTCTATTCTGTGAACAGATGACAAAAGCTAGCTCTTTCAACCGTGTCTCAATTGGGAAGATCACTGGGTGCAAGGAGCATTGCATGCTCTTCTTCCAGGCATACATGCAAAGATGACAACAGTTGTATAGGCGGGTGCTTCTTTCCCTGTTTAGTAGAGATGACCCTTTATATAATAAAAACCATGCATTGCACTGTATTTGATCAATGACACAGCAAACATACAATGACTGTCGCAGGCTGTCACGACGAAACAACTCCATCATCTGATGTTTTGTGGACGGATCCATAAGTATTCACCATTGCACGTTTCCATTTACCTATCCACACCACCAGGCAGAACTCCAACCGGGAAGTTAGTTTGAGTACTTCAGCTTCTTTGCATGCGTGCGCTAGCCTCCAGTTAACAGAGAATTTTCTAAGCATCTTACACTTAATCTCTCAGAATGTCTTCTCTTGATTTTTTTTTTAACTCTGTTGTCTACTTGTACATGATATCCCAGTAGCCAGGTGAATCCAGTAGAGCTCTGAGACGTTTAACAGGATCTTCTGAATGTCTTCCTGCACACTGAGGATCAACATAAAGAACAGCCTTGGGGTGAGGGGGAGATGGAAGGACTCTGAGAATAAAGCACTTGCCACGGACATATGAGCCCGAGTTCAGATGCCCAGCACCAAACAAAAACAAAGCTACCTTTACCATGTACTTTAGAAACTTTTTCCTTTGCCATACCCATTCCAGTTCATTACAGACGCTGCACAATTTTCTCTCTGCTCTCTGCTTTGACCTTGAGCCCACCCTGCTGATGGGGCTAGATGTGCGTCTCTTGGTACCTGCCATAGTCTTCTAATCAGAGCACTGCTGCTGTTGGCTGCTGCTTGCTGCTTTGCCATTCTCTTGTCTTCCAAGAGGAAATGAAAATGGGAAAGTCCAGATTGTAGAATCTATTGGACCTAACTCTGAATAATGCCATGCAAAACTGCTTCTCAAGTCTGCTCAAGATTAAACTATTGTAAGGAAGTTACGTCCAAACTGTTCACAAAGCTGGGTGTAAACCCAGAGTTTGATAGGAGGAGACTGGATACCTAAGGCAAGCTGGCTATCAAGATGGGCTGAATTAGCAAACTGGGTACAGTGAAAGACCCTTCCTCAATAAATAAAGTGGAAAGCAACTGAGGAAGATATCTGATGTCAACCTCTGGCCTCTATATGAACATGCACACATGCATACCTGCACATACATGAATACCTGCATGTGAACATCCACCCATCCTATATGCATACACATGTGAAAGACAAAAAGAATAGGCCTTTAATTTCTGAGTACTGGGGCCTGTCATAAAGTAAGCTATCAGCAATTTGTCCATTCTTTGTTTTTTAGTTTTTGTTTTTGTTTTGTTTTGGTTTGGTTTTTCGAGACAGGGTTTTTCTGTGTAGCCCTGGCTGTCCTGGAACTCACTCTGTAGACCAGGCTGGCCTCGAACTCAGAAATCCGCCTGCTTCTGCCTCCCAAGTGCTGGGATTAAAGGCGTGCGCCACCACGCCCGGCTCATTGTACAGGTTATCTTCCCCTGGATGCTAAAGACAGGAAGACCACTGACTGGCATCGGAAGGTAGAGAGAGATGGTGGACTAAACCTTCATGACCTGGAGCATCTCCCTGACCCCCTTTCTCCTGGCTAGGGCCCACCACCCTAATGCCTAAATTAGAATTTTCATTTTTAGAAGCTGAAAAAATCTGGAGTATATTTTGGCCCAAACCTAGTCTTTGAGGAGTACCATGCCTAGTTCTTATACTTCAGTCCCCGAAGCGGACCCACGCCCTGGGCTTGTCTCCAGTGTAAACTAAGGCTTCAGCTTTCTTTTAGGAAGAAGGGTACAGCACATACTTCTGTAGCTGCATTAAACCCTTCCATCGGTGACAATGGCCTTAATTTAGTTTCCTCAGGAATTTGTGGCACCATCTTAATTTCTGCATTCTTTTCTGATCCATCTTGTTAGTCTGCTGACACTTCTTTGATGCACTCTGGCTTGTACAATGCCTTCCTTAGCCACCACAGTGTAGCCAGCCTCCCCACTGCTCCGCTCTCAGGAAGGCTTCTCAGCACCAGTTAGATGGAGACTGAGCATACACCATATTCTCTAGAACTGCTTAGATCCAAGTATTTTCTCCATCGCCAGTTCACCATCAATTTATGAATTCAAACTTTGAGTCACTAAGTAAATCAACCACAGCTGGCTAAAAGTCCCTTTTCCAAGTTGTTAATATTCATGGAAGAAACCATATTTTTGAATGCAAAAGTTGTCTGATGAAAAGAAAATTTAGAAAAGGGAAATAGTTCAGCTTGAGAGTTTAAAATTAAAAGGCAGGAAAAGCTGTTTATAATGAGCTGTCCCCTTGCGATCGTCTCCTCTGTCTCTCTAACGTTGGAATAGTTGTATCCACTGGTGCCGTTCTCCCTAAGCAGTACTGGATGGATATATCAATTATTTACTATCATGGTCTTTTTTTTCACTTCATTTACTTTCAACTAACATGCTTGTGTCATAAGAATTTGATAAATTACAGCCTTTACAGGGTTACTGATTTATTCAGTTATATTCCAGGTCTAATAAAATAAATAAGATCCCAAAGAGAACAGTATCCTTTAAAAAAAAATTGTACAAAATAGAGCCCTACCCAATTTCCTCTGTTTTTAGCATCTTTCATGGATACAGCACAGCAGATTTGTTGCAATTGATGAAACAATATTGATACAGTGTTATTAACTGAAGTCTGCAGTTCACATTATGTAGTTCTACAAGTGTTGACAAATCCATAGTGCCATACATATGCCCACCATTACAACATTACTGAAGAGTTTCCCCACTATAGCATGTAGTTCCTACTACCCAGCTTTAAGCTCTGGGTGAACGGCGCTACCCGCTCCACCCAGGTCCCCTCAGATCCCAGGATGAAAGACACACACACACACACACACACACACACACACACACACGAGCTTGTCTTTGATATGCTTTAGCTCAATGGCCCAGCTCTTCTAAGCCTTCCTCAGTCATGGAACCCTTCTGTTCACTGCCAGCTCGGCACCCTAAATCTGCCCTCAGCTTAATTATGTTTCTAATACCCTACCTGCTACCCCAAGCCCAGTTGGGGAAGCAGTTGATGGCCATTCTGCCCAAGATCTCACATGGCTCATGGCTCTTTCTTCCTCCAAAGCATGGTGAAATCTCTTTTCTCCCCTGTGTCTGCTAGCCTGCCTAGGGGAAAACTTGAAGTCCTGCCTATTCCACCCAGTTCATTGGTTGCTAGCATCTTTATTGATCGATCAAGAACCAGTTGGGGTACAGGACTTTCAGTGTTCACACACAGATTCCCAGTTAAAATATCAGAAGCACCTCCTACACACCACCTTTAAAATCCTGTGTCTATGCTCTACACAAATTCCTCTCCCCTCTATTTCAAACCATAAGTAACCACTGATCTTCATAGTTTTGTCTTTTCCAGAAAGCCAGAAAGCTGGGATCTTATGTAGCAGGTAGCACTTTCAGACTGCCGGATTAGCTGAGAAAGGTGCATTTAGGCTTCCACCATGTCTGTTTTTCGCTGGATAATTAATTTTCCTTATTGTTGAATAGTGCTTTGTTATATCAACATACCATGCCTTCTTTACCTATCTACCTCGAGAGATGTCTTGGTTGCTTCTATTTTGGGGCAAGAGTGAACAAAGCTGCTGCTGTACATATGTGTGAGGGCATGATGTAACTCATTTAAGCAAGAGTTATGTGATGGCCATGTCTGTGGCTGGAAACTGCGAAGTTGCCTTTAACTAATGGGCACTCTGCCAACAATGAACGATGTTCACTAACATTCAGGTCGGCCTTGCAGTCTCACCGTATTTAATATTATCATCTCTTCCTATCTGAGCCATTTGACAGTCGGGTAAGAGACTCTTAGCTCCCTGCTGGTAGAACAAATGAATGTTTTTGTGTATGTTTATTTGCCAACTGGATGTTTTCTTTGATAATATGTCTGTCCAGATCCTTTTTGCCCATTTTAAAACTTAGTTATTGTCTTTCTCACTTTTGAGCCGTTAGAGGATTTTATTCACGTATAAAATTTACTTTTTTTTTTTTTTTTTTCGAGACAGGGTTTCTCTGTATAGCCCTGGCTGTCCTGGAACTCACTCTGTAGACCAGGCTGGCCTCGAACTCAGAAATCCGCCTGCCTCTGCCTCCCGAGTGCTGGAATTAAAGGCGTGTGCCACCACGCTCGGCGAAATTTACTATTTTTAAAATTAGTTCTGCGAGAGGGTTGAGTCTCCTCTAACGTGTACATACTCTATGCGATCAAATTCATCGTCTTCCCCATGCTTTTCCCAGTCTCTTCCCCTTCGCTACCCACCCGGGTTTATGTTCTTTTATTCTTTTAGCCCTTTAAGATCAATCTGTGCTCCCCAAACAATCTTAGATGTGGTCTTCCTCTGTAGTCAACTTATCAGGGGCCCCACTCTCAGAAAACTGTCTCTCCCTGTCTCCAGCAGCTAAGGATTTCCGTTTGCTCCATGGCCGGAATGAGCTGGTATTTGGTCTGGTCTTGGCTTTCACAGGTTTTGTAAATGCTGTGGAAACTGCTGTGGATTTATATCTGCAGCTGCCCTGGTGTGCCCATGAGATAATTTTCCTTGTAGCCTCCCACTGCCTCGGCCCTTACATTCTTTCTGACCCTTCATTGGAAAGGATTCCTGGGCCTCCTGGCGGGAGGTGTGGTCTATTATTTGTTGCACTTTGTCCAGTTGTGGTCGCTGTGTTAATCACTACCTACTACAAATAGAAACTCTCAGATGAGGGTTGAGAGACGGTAGGAGATGGTAGGTGTGTGGGGAAAAGGATACAAAAAGGCAGACGACACCGGGTGGGGTTACTAGGCAGGTCTGAGGGGTCTTTATTCTACATCCCAGTCCTTTATCAGATACATGATTTGCAAATACTGCCTTCGGTTTTATAGGTTGCCCCTTCCCTTCCTTTTTTTTTTTTTTTTTTTTTTTTTTTTTAAATCTTCTCGATGGTATCATTTCTCATTGCCTGTTCTCTTGCATTCTCATCGTTGGCAGCTGGAATGTACACGGCAGAGGCAAAGCTAGCAGAAGAAAGGGCAGTAGAGAAATCTGCCGCTCCTGAGAACCCGGAGTCAAGTTAACTGTGGGCAGCACTCAAACAAAGACAGGAGAGGAGGCAGCAGAGCGGAGGATGTGAGCTGGGGATTGTCGGTGGTGCTCAGGGAGCACCAACCCACTGTTCCTAGAGCGCATGCTGCAAAAGTCTCTCCCTCTCCGAGGTGGCGTTTCACTTCCAAACCCTTGCAACCTGCTGCTGCGGACTTGAGAAGGGGCCCTTCCCTCTTTGGCCCTTGGTAGCATGCAAGCTGGATTTGCCCTCTTTCCTCTCTGAGAAATGATGCAAATGTGGAAGGACTTTTGAGGTTATTGTATAAGATATACCAGTGTTCTGTGCTTCTTAAAGGCAGGGATCTGTCTTAAGACAAAGCCTGGCACACAGATAAAATGTTCCTTGAAAGAGTGATAGAGGTGATCAATTGCTGTGGTTGGATTTTAACAGTGGCACATGTTTGAATTCAAGGAATAGAAGACAAGACAGGAGAGAAAAATTTGGCTAAGTTCGAAACAAGATTAGCAACTATATAAATTCTAACCCTCACCACCTACACGAGCTGATAGCTCCCAAGATAAAGATGTGGTGCCCGGGAAGCAAGCATGCAAGCGGCCACAAGGCAGCAGAGTTCTTAAGGGGTGGAGGAAGAGGAGGAGAGAGGCAAGCAGAGGGAGGCGGAGCCTCCTTGCCTTCTTCGGCCTGTAGAGGTTTGGAAGCCTCTCCTCCTCCCGCGGCTGCCTCCACCTGGCTCCTCCCCGAGTTCGCCAAGCTCCCCTCCCCCTTTCCCCAAGGACAATCTGCAAGAAAGCAGCGGCGGAGGAGGAGAGCTAAAACTACAAGGCAAGAGGGAGGCCTTGGGTGGAGAGCGAGGGGCGAAGCCAAGAGTGAGGTGGGAGCAAACGTGCCGGGAGCAGGCGGTGGGGAGGACGGAAAGAAACAGAGGGCCAGACGTGACAAGGCATCCGAAATCGCAGGCGAGAGGGGGATGGGTGCTGGGCACTCGTGAAGAAGCGGAGCCCCTCGGTTAACCGCCCAGCACTTGCACGCCCAGGTCCCAGTGGCATGGCCAGGGGTGCTCGGCTGCGCTGCACTTGGTTGCCTGACCCCTCCCCTGGCACATATCCAGTTCAAATTGGTGCACCTATGATGCTTCCAGGCTGTGTTCCTGCTCCCTGCGAGCTCACACACACACACACACACACACACACACACACACGATTCTGTATATTTATATTTAGCATCAGTGACTATGTCACATGCGTGTCACCGCGAGTCCATGAAGTATGCGGGCGTACGAACTGCATGTATTTTTGTGTCCTGTGCCTCTTTTTGACATATAGACTCAGGAGAATGTGAGCCGCTGTTTACAGGCCAGCTAACCTTGGTACAGGGTAAACTCTCTCTCACTGAAACTACGACGTGGAGATGTCTGGGGGCTTCTCCGGGTGATGAACCAATGTGGTGATGAACTCAAGAAATAAAAGAAAAAGAAAAAAAAACTGAGGGAAAAAGAGCAGGACAGTTAGATGTCTGTTCTTTTCTAAAATTTTGGGTTCCCGTTGGGTTCTCCAATCATGTAGTCTTTCTCAGGACCAGCAGAAATGGAGACGTTAGCATTCCAGGTTTATGTATGTTCATGTTGTTTTCCTGGTTTGTCACTTTCTAAGTCCTACATGTGCCTGAGTGTTTTGTTATGCTTTTTTATTTAAAATTAGCATATGAGCTATTAGATATCTTTGTGACATTTTAGAACAAAATGTGTTTTAGTAGATCCTCCGTTTCCCTTATCTCCCCACCACCCTGCGACCCCTGACCTCGCCTTGTACCCCTTGGTTCTCTTCTCCTTTCACCCCCCCATCCTCCATCACCTATTCTTGTCTCTCTTGGTCTCTTCTCTCATTTTTAAGGTTTTACCCACACTTACATGGATATACAGGTCTGCTTTACAGGGTAGGAGCTTCATATGAGACAGGGAGAAAATGTAGTTTTTGTCTTTCTGAGTTTGGGTCACTTAATACTACTACACTTTGTAGATCCATCCATTTTTCTAAAAAAAGTAATAATTTAGGCTTTTTTCTTTACAGCTGAGTAAAATTCCATTCCATACATGTGCCACATTTCCATTACCTATTAATCTGTTTATGACCATCCAGACTGATCCCACCCTCTCCCTCCCTCCCTCCTCCCCGTCCCTTCCTTCCTAACCTGTGATGTATCCAACCCAATTGAAATGCTGTTCAGCTGTTGTATATTCCCAGACCCGAGTGTGCTTTTAGCAGTAGACTGTGGAGCTACACCCAGCCCCAAGCCAGCTCTCCATGCATTCGTGGTGCATCATGGGGTCATTGATGCTTTTCCACAAGTGCTACTGAGCTTCCTGTGTGCACAGACTTCAGTGTGCAGGCTCTGGAACTGGGCTTGTTTTCTTTTTCTTTTTCTTTTTCTTTTTCTTTTTTCCCTTTTTCTTTTTCTTTTTCTTTTTTATTTTCTTGGCTAGAAGTTTTATCTGAATGTATGTTTGTGCACCGCATGTATGCCTCAAGCTTGTGGATGCTAGAAGAGGGTGTCCAGTGCGGATGACTAACAGACAGTTGTGAGCTGCCATGTGGGTGCTGGGAATTGAACCCAAGTCTTCTGGAAGAGAAAGAAGCCACTGCTGAGCCATCTCTCCAGAAATGGAAGTAGATTTAAAAATAATCAGCCATGGAGAAATTTTCAGTCCACGTAGAGGAGGTGCCCTTGACAGTAGTGCAGTCCAGTGGTCAGGAGTCTTTACTAAGAGTACACAGTATTTCAGGCTTTGCACAGCGCCAGATTACGGCTCCAGTCCCTGCCCGTGTGAGAGCGCAGGACCAGGATGAGCAGGCAGCCTGGACTCTGCCTTTGCGTCTCTGAGACTGGGGCTGCGATGTGTCGCCAGGTTGGGCTTGAACTCTTGAGCTCTGTCAGTTATCTTGCTTCAGACTCTGGAGTAGCTGAGACTACAGGCAAGGACCACTGTGCCCCGCTATACAGGAATTTGAATTTCAATAATTTTTCATGTCATAAACTATTTTTGCAACCATTTAAGATATAAGGACCCTATAAAGTTTGCTACCGTGCAAATATGTGAGAAAGGCTGAATCTGTCCTACAGACTATAGCTTGCTGGCCCTTGATCCAACCCAGCCCTCCTAATAGTGTATAGAAAGCAATTAAAGTGTCACTAAAATTGTATATAAATGCTAAATGAACAATTATTTCCAAACAATATGTGACTTGCAGGAAATTAAAAAAGAAGGCTTCTTGGCCCTTTGATAGCTAGTAAAGAGTTAGTAGGTTAATAAGGGTGAGGGGGTGTGGCTTGAAATGGAGTGAGGTATGTATGTATACATGTATGTATGCATGTATGTATGTATGCATGTGTTTATGTATGTATGAATGCATGTATGTATGCTTGGTTGGATGGATGGATGGATGGATGAATGGACGGGGACATTGGTGGGTTAGCCTGGGCAAAGGATGCAGACACCAAAGTGGGGCTGAGGAAAGAAACGTCACGTGGTAATGGTAGGGGATCAAAGGAGCCATGGGTGGTGAGAAGAAGGTGGTGGCAGTGGCCAGGGGCTCATCGTAGCTTTGAATCCCTAATCGGGAGCTCTGGACTTGACCCACCAATGCTGACTTTGTAGTGTGCTTGTCTCTAACTGTGTTTCTGTTTTCATATTTGTCTCACCATGTGTATTTTAGGGCATCTATGGGTTTGTATGTTTATATGACTTAATCTCTATAAGCAGCCTCCCTGATTTTCCCAGGAGCTGGACAGAAGTGGTGGTCCCTTAAAACACCCCTCCTCTGAATGAGTCTTCCCTCCGCAAAAGCCTCAGATTGGAAAGAAAGTGAGGAAGGGAAGTGCAAGCTCCCAGCTCAGCTCTTGCCACAGCTCAGGTAGAAGGCAGCAAGGAGAGAAAACAGGATGGGGAGGGAAGAGAAAAGGGAAGGCTAACAGGGCTTAGTAACGGGCACTTTCCACTCTGAGAGGCAGGTGAGACACATTTTAAAAGTAACAGGTTTTAACCTGGGTAATAGAGAGTGACGAGCATTTTGGCATTTTATGGATGTGTATGTATGTATGTATGTATGTACATAAGTATGTATGTATGTATGTATGTATGTATCCTATGAACAGTATATAAAGGTCTCCTCATAACACCAGTGTGTGTGTGTGTGTGTGTGTGTGTATGCATGTGTGCACGTGTGTGCGCAAGTATGTGTGCGTGCATGCGTGTGTGTGCTTGTGTGAGCTTGTATGTGTGTGTGCATGTGTGTGTACACGTGCGTGTGCGTGCGTGTGTGCTTGTGTGAGATTGTGTGTGTGTGTGTCTGTCTGATGGGCAGAACTGTAGGAAGACCCTAGCCATGCCTAAGATTTGTCTGGCCCTAGCAGACCTTTATAACCTCCAGCCGCAGTTTCTGCTCCTGTCACTGAGCCTGGCTCACTCAGCTCTCCTGTGAGCCGGGAGGCAGCCTGCGTTTGACTCTTTGCTTCCACATTGCTAGTTCTCTGTCAGCACCTCAGACCTCACCTGGTTTATGCCATGCCTCCCCACTTCATGAAACGGGAGCACCCCAAAATGCACCCCCATCTGCCCCTTGCTTTCATATTTCTCTCAGGTCAAGTGCCCTTTCCTCTCGACCTCAGCCTGTTCTGAAGACAGGTTCCAGGAGGGTTGGGAGGGGACAGGGCAGGATAAGCCAGGACTTACGCACTCTTGGTTGGATTACTCTGACCTGTTAGCTTGTCTGAGAGGGTGTGACTCTCTTCTGGATGACTTCCAAAGGTCTGTGGCTGCACAGCCCAGCATTAGTGGGTGGCTCGAGCCAGTCTAAGACAGACATTTCTTGAGCCAGTGGCACCTTGATCCAGTGCATCTTAACCGACCATTGTCTTGAATTCTAGAGTGGATCATGACCCATGAAGAGCATCATGCAGCCAAAACCCTGGGAATTGGCAAGGCCATCGCCGTGTTGACCTCCGGTGGAGATGCCCAAGGTAAGCAGAGGGGACAGAAGCATGGCTGCCGAGACCCTTGAGTTTCCTGACTCTCAGGTCTGTAGGCTGGAACTATTCTTATGTAGGTTCACACTGAATTCTGAGTTTCCTACTTTGTGACATGAACCTCTAAGCAGATTTAGGTATTGCTTGCTCTACTACTGTTGACCCAAACTTTCCTAGTACTCCCTCCCATCCAAGCTTCTCTGGAAGTTAGTGCTGTTGGTCCTTGAGCAGCACTGGCGAGGATCTGAGATAAGACTTGAGAGAGCAGTCTGTGGATGCATTCAAGCCCTCAGGCAAGGCGAGCATCGGTGAATCTCTAGAGCCGCAGTGGGGCTGCTGGGGCAGGAGCCACAGAACCTTTCTCTGCATAGAGTCTAAGAAGCCATAAGCATACAGTATGTGGGGGGAACTCAGTGGGAGGGAGGGGCGGATGACTCAGAAACAAAAACCCCCACTTTCATGTTTTTACAGCTCAAGCTGACAGTGTGTCTTAGAGGAGAATCTTTCTGTAGGGTTGTCAGGCCACGGGGACAGCGATAGGAAAAGAAATGGCAGGCTTCAGGTGCTTCTGACCCAAGGCTTTCCAGACCTTGCAGTAAGCACTCAGTTTGTACAGAGCCCTGCTGCAAAGAAGCTGACCTTCTCTCACCTAAGAGAGATCCCGTGTGTCCCTAAGAGAGATCCCGTGTGTCCCTAAGAGAGATCCCGTGTGTCCCTAAGAGAGATCCCGTGTGTCCCTAAGAGAGATCCCGTATGTCACCAGGGTTCTTACTCAGGCACAGGAACAGAAGTCAGCCAGTGTGCATTAGCCATGGTGGGGATGCTTATGCAGCAAAACCCTAAGTCCTGGTGAGAGTAACCGAGAAGTACTTCACAAGAAAAATACTTTAAAAAACCTGATCACTTTAATCGAATACAGTGCTTCAGGAGTGGCTGGCTATAGTATACACTCAGTAAGTAGATTGCTAATAAATAAAATAATTACTGAGCACCTGTGTGATCAAACAGAATGACAGGTGCTAAGGGTACATCAATGAAAAAGACATTATTTGTTCTCCTGGTAGTTCTGAGCTTTGTGTGTGTGTGTGTGTGTGTGTGTGTGTGTGTAAATAGAAGTCAACATTGAATGTCTTCATCTTCTTCAGTCTCTGTCCTGTTTGTTTTGTTTGTTTGTTTTTGAATCATCATCTCTTACTGAAGCTGGAGCTCACTGATTACATAAACATATCCCACATGGCTAGTGTTCCCCCCCCCCCCCCTGGCCAGTTCCAGGGATCACCTATCTACACACTTCCAGCACTAGGTCTACAGATGCATGCTACAATGTCTTGATTTACATGGGTGCTGGAATCTGAGCTCTTGACTAAGTTATTTCCCCAAACCCTATGCCTGTTAGCATACTTAAAAATCAGATCTAGCCGGGCGTGGTGGTGCACACCTTTAATCCCAGCACTCGGGAGGCAGAGGCAGGTGGATTTCTGAGTTTGAGGCCAGCCTGGTCTACAAAGTGAGTTCCAGGACAGCCAGGGCTAGACAGAGAAACCCTGTCTTGAAAAACCAAAAGAAAAAAAAAACAACAACAACCCCCCCCCCAGATCTTAAATTATTAACATATTTATTGATTATAATTATGATGTATGTAACAATTATACAATCAGAATTAATCGTGAAGAAACTGAGGGAGGCCCACATGGCACGGCGGCCTGAGTGATCAGAGTAGAGGTTCTGCTAATCCAGCTTCTACTGCTTCTTCATAGGGTGAATTCCATGCTGGTACTGTGGTCCTCGACAGACACTCTAGTGGTGACCCAGTATCCTGTGTTCTTAGATTAGGAAAAGAGTCTGAAAAGAAACGTATGCAACTGTATGAAAAGAATGAAAGGCAGCCTTCTCTGGAGAGAAGAAGGGGGAAGACAGGCTTGAGAGAAGGGGAGGGAGAGAGAGGAGAGGAGAAGTGGGGGAGGGGAGACAGGGAAAGAGAGCCAAGGCCACTGGGACTTTGTGATAGCATAAGTATCACCCGTGAGCCCTTATAATATAATATAATAGGTGCATGTAAGCTGTATCCACAGATAGATGATAAATTTCTAAGGCGACAAGGAGCCAGAGTGGATGTCTGCAGTGCTGCTGGGAAATCTCAGCTGAAGGAGAAGTCCCAGGACAGAGAGAGGTAACTTTCCCAGGGGCAGCACTGGGCCTCCCACAAGAAAGCGCAGGCACTGTACAGGGGGCTGCAGGCGTCATGGGAGAGCAAGACCGAATGAACGCCATCAACTCCACAGGAAGGAAGGAGCCACAGCTCTCATTCCCTGAGCTCAGCAAAACCACTGGCTTGAAGTAGAAATATAGGATTAGATGTCCTGAGCTAAAAATTCAAAACTTCTGGAATGTTGGGCTACATGGAATAATAAACACTCCTTTTCTCATCCAGAAAGGACCCAGCCCCACTAAGCCGTACCTCCCCAGCCTCCTGACACTGGCATTTCCTGCCTTGGAAAAGCCTCAGCCACCTGCTCTAGCCCTCAGTCTCCAGGCCACCGCTCCAACTGTGCGCATATCCTATTTTTAAAGGAGTACAGGCTGGGATTCTGTTACCTCTGGATAGTTGTCGTAGGGTTTATAATTTCTAGCATACATCCATTAGAAAGTACTATTCACATATGACAAACATTTGCCATAATTTTTAACATTTCCAAGGCCTAGGAAGAAACTTTTCAGTACTGACTTCCAAAAGCCTTGTGATTCGGCTGGAGGTGTAGCTCAGTTGGAGGAGTGCCTAAAACATTTCCGGGGGTGTGGTGGAATGCACTCGGAATCCCAGTTGGGAGGTAGAGGCAAGAGGATCAGAAATGCAAGGTCATCCTCACTAGAGCAGGTTTTGATTAGCTTCTGCCTTCTGCCTCGTCCTGGGAAGATACCCATGGCCCAGCTCTTCTCCCCAAGGCTCTGCCCCAGAGGGAAGCTGCCATTGCCTGCTTCACGCTGGGGGCTTAGGGCATTCTTCAGAGCCCCTTCTGGTTGTCCCCAGAATATCTCTTGCGTGCTCCCTGTAACCTTATCCTTCATCTTGCTTCTAATAAGTCATGCAGCTGCTCATTTATTTAGGGAAACATGGAACAGCCAAGAAAAGTCTAGCCAGGACTGGGTTAGGGCCAGACTGGGCTGAGCAGTGAAGTTGGGTAGGAGGGACCGAAGACTTCTGGGGAGTCCAGGTTTAAACTCTCCTTCCCAGTCTGATGTTTTTAAGCATCTCGGGCTAGAGCACAGGAGAGCAAAGGGGACCCTAAAACCATCAGAAAGCACTGTCAATTTAGAGGCTGGCGAGGTGGCCTGTGGACATTGGCAGGTTTGCGGTTGGGAAGCAGGAGGAGGGAATGAGAGAACTGATTTCCCTTATCGTGGGGGTTTTCTGCTTCCCAATGGTTTGGCTATTCCTTGCCTACCAAGGACTGTTGCTTTCCAGGGACAACTGTTAAGCTCATGTTCAGCTCACAGCTGCTCCCTTCCAACCTCTACTTAGCTTGGGGGTCAGAAAGAAATGCTCCACCCTGGACATTTTGGACCATACGTCTTTGTTTCCTAAGATCAGCAGTGAGTCCAGAGCTGCAGATTGAGTACAGCGTCCCGGCGGCTGTAGTGGGCAATGAACACAAGGCCCAGTTTCACACTGCAATGGTTGTATTGAACTGGCTTTATCCGTCTTCCTGAAGCACCAAGGACTCTGCCCTGACTCTCATGTTTCCTCACACACTGGATGTCCTCACACCTCTCAGAAGTATGTCCCAGGGCAGATATTTGTTGTTCTGAATCATTCCAACACTGTATATGAACTTAGACTTTAGATGTCACGGGACTTTGCCTCAGTGACTTCATGAGTAAACGTGGGCTCACGAGTGCCTCTGTTGACAAGACCGAAGTTCCTGTCTTATCTGAGATTTGTTCACAGATGCATCAAGAACTGTGCCTGCTTTTGGAAATGTTTTTTTTTGCTCCCAAGCTGTTGCTAAGCCTTGTTTCTTCTTGTCTCTCTCACTACTGTTTATTAGCAACCACAGCCACTCTCATAGTTCAGTTCCTTGTCCTTGTCACGTATGTTTTCTCCAAGCGCTGTGGATGTGTCACAAGAACTTTAATTTCAACACATCCTAATGTGAACACAGCATTCCTCCCGTCTCTCTTCCCACACCAAAGCATGCCTCTGCTCGGCACGGCAGCTCACCATTCGCCTCAGTCCCTGTCACACAGCTTTCCTCACAGTGTGAAGTGTAACCACCTCGCCCACTAATCCAAGTTCCCTTCTTTGTTCTCTGAGTGTCTTCTGTCCAGTATCTCTTTGTCCCACATGTCCCTGTCTCTTGAGGCCTCCCATGTCTTATCTAGGATGCCAGAGGCCTTCTAACCCCAGTGACCCCTCCACTCAGCTGCCTGTCACTCTGCTGCCAGAGCCCTTCTGATAGTCAATGCAAATCTTATCATGTCCTCCAACCCTCGAAATTCTCAGAGATTCTTGAGTATCTGTGACTATTATTTTGTGGATGAGAGGAGTCACAAACCCCTTTAAGAATCATGAACACTATGGACCTTCTCCCAAAGGAACTGTTATGACCATGTAATTTTCATAGAGTTATATGGGGTTTATGGGTTTGCTGAAACTGAGCACACAGTCGGCAGTTAAACCCAGACCTACAGAATAGAAGTCAGGCTTCTTCATATCCATGTGGGCACCTTTCCACCTGCGGCATTCTCTCTCATCACTTTCTGCTCTGACTTTTACTCTTTATAATACTAAATTACTGAAGTTATTTCTTGGTGCTCCCCTTTCTGCAGTTTTTCCTGTTCAGAACAGTCTTCCTCAATTGTCCACCTGACCAACAGAAAGAACAGGGAATTGTGCTGTAGGTTTCAGGACAGATGCTGCAGCTTTGGGCCACTCCTGTTCATTCTGGGCTTTTGCATACCTTCCCCTTAGGCATCCTTTCACCACACTGTAATATTTTAGGTCTTGATACGGCAGTTCCTGGTGATATCGTCCACTGTTGTATTCTCAGCGCTCAGCACCATGTAGGGACATGATGGGCGTTCTGTTCATCTTTGCTCAGTGGCTGAATGTACCTGCAATCTGATTTGGAGCCAATGACTACATCATAGACACTGCACTTGCTGCAAGAGAGGAGAGCAGAGGAGAGGAAGAACAGGAAAGGGAACCTATTCTTACTCTGTTCCAAATAGCTTTGGTTGTTCATTGGTTTGTGCTGCACGGTTCCCAAGCATATGGCTTCCCCTGCGGTCGCTGGTGTATGATCTTCCACCACGCAGAATTTAAGAATCACATGATACACTCTAGGTTGAAACAAAAATATCTGGACGAGGGCATCAGTGGCACGTATAGAAGCTGATTTGTTTTGTCTCTGAGATGCATGAGCATCAGCTTGAACCTTGGTGACATAACAAGGTGCGATGGTTGGGAATACGTGTCTCTCAGATTCTCTCTACACACTTGTTACAACATTTCCTGGCACCGAGGAAGCTAGAGAAGCACACATGTAGGGCATACGTAGGGATGTAGATAATTTATACCATGGCTCTGTGTGTGTGTCTGTGTGTGTGTTTTTCCCCCAAAAGAACCTACCATCCAGTAACAAACATACTCAAAACCAAACTGTATTGTATTGGATTACTTAGCCTAGAAAAATCATGTTTCCCCACAAACATCATCCTAAAGCTCTGCTCAAGCCTCTGCTCAGGCGTAAAAAGCAAGGGAAGCCCAGTAAAGCCTGGATAATGGGTGTGAGTGGCAGTCTAGAGTGCTGAGGTGAGCGTGGGGGCCTTGGATTCAAAGCTGAACTTGGTAAGGTCATTGGCCTCATGACCTTGACCCCTTGACCGAAACTGGGGAGAGCAGAAGACTTGAGTGAGAAGTGGGTTCTAGATTCAGATGCGAGCCAAGGCTTTAGCCCAACACGACTGCTATGGGTCCCAGGGCTGCCCCTCTTCAGAGTGACCACTCCCTATCTTTCTTCTCCCTCCTTACAGGTATGAATGCTGCTGTCAGGGCTGTGGTCCGAGTTGGTATCTTCACGGGCGCCCGCGTCTTCTTTGTCCATGAGGTTGGTTCTCTCCATGGCTCTCCGCCTCTCTCCTCTCCCACCTTCTTCTCTTCCCCTCACTGCGTTGCTGTGGTTTCTTTCCCTTGGCTCTCTGGCTCACTGAGTCACTCCTTCCCACTGTGACTTCAACAAGAAGGCTGCAAATTCCAGATTTCTGCAAACTCGGTCCTCTCACTGACTGTTGAGAAGAGGGACACACACAGAAAGAGCTGAAGTGGCAGGCCTTCCCTGCTAGGGCAGTGTGACTCCGGGCTGAGTCCCCTCCCGGCCCCTCCTCGGCTCCCTTTCCTCCCTTCCTCTCATGCTTTGCCCACACATTTTTTCTCTGTACAATCTGTTTGCCCCTCTGTCAAGTTTGATAGTTTTTTAATAAGTCCTGTTGGTTATCAAAACTAGCTGTCTTCTCAGTCTTCTGGGAATCATCTCAGAGATGAGGAAAAAGGGGGTAGGGGGGAGTAAGACAGAAGGGTATTTTGATATTTCAAGAATGAGAGACAGCCAGGCATTGAGCTAATGTTTTTAATCCAAGTACTCTGGAGGCAGATGCAGGTGGGTCTCTGAGTTGGAGGCCAGCCTGGTCTACATACTCTACATATCAAGGTTTAGGCCAGCCAGAGTTACTCAGATCCTGTCTCAAAAGAAAAAGTAACCGGGCAGTGGTGGCTCATGCCTTTAATCCCAGCACTCGGGAGGCAGAGGCAGGTGGATTTCTGAGTTTGAGGCCAGCCTGGTCTACAGAGTGAGTTCTAGGACAGCCAGGGCTATACAGAGAAGCTCTGACTCAAAAACCAATAATAAATAAATAAATAAATAAATAAATAAATAAATAAATTTTAAAAATAAAAAAGAAAGAAAAGAAAAGCGAGAAAAGAGTGAGAGAAACTGGAACATCAAAAAAAAAGTTGACACGTCCTTTCTTGGACTGCTTTAATTAGTTAATTAATCCAGCAATGCATCAAGGGTCACTCTTGGGAGGATGTGTCTTGATGCTCTTCCTAGGGAAACTGCCTTAGTCATGGCATCTATAATGGAGGTTTAATGAATACCCTGCTCCCCCCAGGGTTACCAAGGCCTGGTGGACGGTGGCGAGCACATCAGGGAGGCCACGTGGGAGAGCGTGTCTATGATGCTTCAGCTGGTACGTTCCAGAGAATTCGTGCTCATCTATGCTTGCACTGTCCTTGCCTCATCCGGCTCTGGCGTCCCAGCTTTCCTGCCATGCGGTTGGTTGGGTGGGAAGGGTTTCGGTGACAGAAGAAGGGCTTACATTTACCCTTTACCCTTTGCATTTGAAAACATCATCTTGGCTCCTCGCAGTGGTGAAGGGGGTGGGAAGGTGGCTCTGAAATGGCTTGCCCTTTATCAAAAGGTCATAACTAGCTGGCCCATCGTAAGCAAGTCCTACTCTGGGGTCACGGGGGAAGTCTGTCCCTGAAAATAACCTTAGAGGACTGGAGCCAGAAGCAGACTTAAACTCAGTCCTCATGTGATAGAGACGTGACAGCCTGGACGCAGACTATTTAAGGGAGAAGGGATCGAGACAGTCTTGCAGAGTCCCAGAGAATCCCAGGGAAGTTAGGTTTTGCTATCTACAGCCCTCTATGATATATTCCATGTTGATCAAGTGTCCTTCAGAGATGTAATCCAGTAGCTAGCTCAGAACTATAACCATTTGCTGGTCTAGTGAAAAACTTACAAATTACATTTGTATCCCATTCTTTACATAAATCCACTAATAATTCCATGGAAGCCACTCAATATGTACTGGTCTAGTGACATTTTTATACAGGGAGTACTGCCCAGTGCCAAGTGGTCTGAGAATAAACGAGCATTCTCTTTAATCCCTTAGAGTCATGAATGCCCAGCAGCACCTATTGTTTATGAAAACTCTTAAACCTACTTACCTCTCAGTGTCTGTAAGTTCCTGGGAAGTCAAGACTTCCCACACACAGAGCATTTTTCCTCTGCCGATACCTGAACATTGTGGCTCCTGCCACTAACACTATACATGCCAAGGAATGAAGGGGAGCAAACTGGCAGTGCCTGGGTCATCTTAGGTAAAACTGTAGTGTGCTAGTGAGGAAGACATACTACCGAGCACACTGGGGTTGAATTCCTTAAAATAAGCCGGGAGGTGGTGGCGCACACCTTTAATCCCAGCACTCAGGAGGCAGAGGCAGGCGGATTTCTGAGTTCGAGGCCAGCCAGGGATACACAGAGAAACCCTGTCTTGAAAAACAAAACAAAACAAAACAAAAAAATTGATTAAAAAAAAAAAAGAATTCCTTAAAATAGTTCAGATATAGTGCAGTAGTGCCAGGCACTAAGGAAAATTGAAAGATTGAAGTCAGCGTGGAAGGTGGAGATAATTCTAGAAGTGAAACTAATGTGTATGCAAATTCCTTTGAAAACAATCACTTCGATGATTAAACCTCCAATGAGCTAGATGCCCTCAGTAGGCCCCTAGGGAGTGTGAGAGTGGGACCAGCATCATTTTCTTTTCCTTTGTGAGAGACAATGACCTAGGGATGTCCGGGAACCTAGGGGAGTGGCATGGTTACATTGCTCTGTCACTGCCTTGAAATGGGGATATCTTAGCACATTGAGCCCAAGTGTGACTGTGCCCACCTCCTGTCTCTCCCCTAAAGGGAGGCACAGTGATTGGAAGTGCCCGGTGCAAGGACTTCCGGGAGCGAGAAGGACGACTCCGGGCCGCCCACAACCTAGTGAAGCGGGGGATCACCAATCTGTGTGTCATCGGAGGCGATGGCAGCCTCACTGGGGCTGACACTTTCCGTTCAGAGTGGAGCGACTTGCTGAATGATCTCCAGAAAGACGGTGAGACATCTCATCGTCTGTACCGCTTATCATGTGACTGTCCACGCATGCGTTGTGCGCACACTCTTACCACCCATCATAGAGACTTGGTAACCACACACAAATGAACAGTCCTTGCCCTCCTTTCTACCACTGCTTACAGTCTCTCCAGTAATCTTCTCTGTATGTGTGTGGCTCCTCACCTGCTGGGCTTGGCTTTGCTTCCCTTGCAGGGAAGATCACAGCCGAGGAGGCCAAAAAGTCCAGCTACCTGAACATCGTGGGCCTGGTTGGCTCAATCGACAATGACTTCTGTGGCACTGATATGACCATTGGTACTGACTCTGCCCTGCACAGGATTGTGGAGATCGTAGACGCCATCACCACCACCGCTCAGAGGTAACAGCACCTAGGAGGGAGGCAGTAGAAAAGTAGAAGCAAGGACAGCCAAGGCCAGTGAGAGCGTTTGACTGCAGCCACTGTGACTGCTTTTCCAGAACCACAGCATCCTTTCCTGAGACTCAGCCCTGGAGCACTGAAGATGCTCTGCTCCTACATGTTCTCTGTCACTCTCCAGCCTGTTCTTAGGCACGTTGCTCTGGGGTCCCGAATACCTGGGATCTATCAGTGCTTCTCAACCTTCCTGACACTGTGACCCTTTAACACACTTCCTCATGTTGTGATGACCCCCAAACATAGTTATTTTGTTTTAGTTGCTACTTCATAACTGTAACTTTGCTACTGTTATGAGTCATAATGTAAATATCGGATGTGTAGGATATCTGATATGTGACCCCTGTGGGGATTGAGACCCACAGACTGAGAACCGCTATCTTACATGATTGAGGTCCAGACTAAAGCAGATCTGGAGAGCACACAGTCTGAGGTGCCATCTCCGACTATGTGGATGCTAAGCACCATGCTCAGAAGTAAACAGGGGGGCTGAGGGTCGCTGGGGGAGACAGGGAGACAGCTGGCTGCCAGGTTACCCAGGTGCTCTTGCAGTGCTCCAGTTTAGCCCAGTCCTGTGTCTGCTTCTTTTCTACTTACCTCTGATTTGGGGACTCATCCTTTTTGTTGGAATGGAGTCTCCATACTGCCCAATGAAGTTAAACTGTTCCTCCCGCATCTTCATAGACTTTCAGGACACCTACTGAATGGCTAGCAGCATTCCCAGAGGCCAGGGAGCCTCAGTGTGGATGGTGTTGACTTGCTCCTGGCCACAGGGACATGCAGGCTGTAAATCCCATCTTTCTCTTGCAGCCACCAGAGGACATTTGTGTTAGAAGTGATGGGCCGCCACTGTGGGTAAGATCCCCGTCCTGACCCGTGAATTTCATAGACCTAGAGATGGCCCTTTCCTCTTCCCAGAGAGTCAGTTCAGTGGGACCTCTGGAGTAGGTCTGGAAGTCATGCTTCCCATGATATCCGTGCATATGGGCACATGCTCAGCCCTCGTGAAAGCACAGGCACTCTGAGCCGGGAAGCCTGCGAGGTCGTAGTGGCCTCCAAGGACAGCAACTCATCAACAGGTCTAGTGCTCGTCTGCCTCAAGAATGAAATGCTGAGTCCCTGTGTCTTTCATCAACCATGGAGGCCAGGAGATCGTTCTGGGTGTGATGAGGCATTCTTGTGGAATATAAAGGTTTCTAGTCTATTCTTCTGGCTCTTATCCTAGATACCTGGCCCTTGTTACCTCTCTGTCCTGTGGGGCCGACTGGGTTTTCATTCCCGAGTGTCCGCCGGACGATGACTGGGAAGAACACCTTTGTCGCCGTCTCAGTGAGGTATCGGCACTTTATCTTGCCTTGAGCAGAACCCCTCACCCTGTTCTGTGAGTGGTCTATTTTCTACCCCTCCATTAATCCATTAACCACCTTCTCTCTTGCCTTGACCAGACAAGAACCCGTGGCTCTCGCCTCAACATCATCATTGTTGCTGAAGGAGCCATTGACAAGAATGGGAAGCCAATCACCTCAGAAGACATCAAGAATGTTAGTGTGCAGCCCTAACGCCCAGCACCTTTGGCCCCTCCTTTGGTGGCTTCTGGGTTGTGACCCTGCACCTCCTCTTGCTCCTTCTGTCCCTGCTTTTCTCCTGCCAGAAACCATCACAAGACAAAACACTTCTGTTGTCGTTTACCTCAGGAAGCCACTGCTGATCTTCTCCCATTGCCTTTGTGTTTCTCTCTCTTTGTCCTTTTAGCTGGTGGTGAAGCGCCTTGGATATGACACCAGGGTCACTGTTCTGGGACATGTACAGCGGGGTGGGACACCATCAGCCTTTGACCGGATCCTGGTAAGTCACAGGATTCTGAGGTTGTCACACCTTAGAAGCCCCAGCCTTGCTGTCCTGTGAGACTTGTCATTAGTCATACTGTCCCTCCTCCGGCCTAGGCCACAGTGGTTTTCATCCATTCCCACATGCAAAGATGATGGCAGGCTCTAGCAGCCCGAGTCCTGAATCAGGATCACTGCCTCCAAGCTCTAAGCATCAGCAAAGCTACTGGGATGTAGCCCTGGATAGTCAGTTTGGTCATTACTTGCCCATTTCACGTGGAAGAAAGGCAGTCTTCTTCTTTAGCAGTCAGAATAGGGTACTGTTAAACTCCCACAGGCTGTTGATCACAATGTGACATGGACTTGCTTCCCTGGAACCAAGTAACAGTCCTTAGGGTCCTGATGGCAAAAGGGCAGAAAGCCTCGAGCTTTACATGGCACAGCAAGTGCCTGGGTGTGAGCTCTCACTGTGGACCTCGGCCTGAGCATCCTGGCCCTTAGCTAAGCAGATCCTTTGTCCCATGGACTCCCGCAGGGCAGCAGGATGGGTGTGGAAGCAGTGATGGCACTTTTGGAGGGGACCCCAGATACCCCAGCCTGTGTGGTGAGCCTCTCTGGTAACCAGGCTGTGCGCTTGCCCCTCATGGAGTGCGTCCAGGTGGTAAGTACTGACCCCACTCTTCTCCAGGGGGCATGAGGTCAAGGTCTGTGGTCCCAACAGAGAAGGCAGGATGGTTAGCTTGAGACATACAGGAAAGGACACAGTAGACTGCAGTCCCTCTCAGTCCAGGAGCTGGGACTCCACTCAGTATCAGCTCTCTCATCTGTAATGTGTTACTAAGGAAGATGGAAGAGTCACATACTTTGTGATATAAGTGCCAACCTCACCCCCTTTTCGTGTAGTTATGCAGGGATACAAATTCAGTGTCCCCTCCTATCCACACTAAGACTCGGGAATGCTAATTATTAACTTCTAGCAGGCTACGTCTCATGTCTATATGACATCTACCTTAAATGTGTTTCTCTAAATCAACATAGGGTGACCACTACTCACCTCCAAGGTGATAAAGATTGGGACAGGCTGTGATACCTCTGACACAGTATGTCAAAAAGGTGGGGTTCTCTACTCCAGGGTAGCCACTCCTAACAATCTGAATACAGTGGCTGATTGCTGAATGCGAATGTTTGTCCTGATTGGCCGGGCTGCCTGAATTTCCCTCATTTAGGGACCCGCTTCTCTCTGAGACTTGAGGATCCCAATAACCTGCAGCCATGTTTGAGACTGCATCCCCAAAGAGCGGCAGCCAAAGCCCCGAGTAGACGCCAGGCATTGAGCAACATGCAGCAGGGACCTTCTCACCTGGTAGAATCTCTTCATTTCCTCCGTGGTCCCAAGGCCGGGCAGGGACCTGCGTGTGGACACCACGCTACTGTGCCCAGGATTCTAACCTAGTCCCTTTTGCTGTTCATTATTCAGGAAAAGTTAAAAAGAAAGAAAGATGCTTCTGAGAGTTTGGGGGACTGAAAGAGGTGCAGTGTAGATAATCAGGATCCCATCAAAGCAGATCGTGCTTTGTAGTTGTGACTGTTGCTGTATTCCTCCTTTAGACCAAAGACGTGACCAAGGCTATGGATGAGAAGAGATTTGATGAAGCCATTAAGCTGAGAGGCCGGTGAGAAGATAGCCAGAGACTGGCTAACCACAGTGAAGCCAAAAATATTTAGCACTCTAGGCCCAAAACATGAGCTGCCTTTTCTAATTATTGTCTGCAACGATTTCTTCCCCAAGGAAATCAGCAGTTGTGAGGTGCCCAAGAGGCTCGGTTTATCCAGGGGTGCTCTCCTTGGACAGAGCCTTTTATTCTTATCTGTTGTTTCTAGACTCGGAGCTCAGCTAGGTTCTAGGTGTTGGTAAGCCAGGAGCCATCTCCTGTGCTGAGCACAGCATCCGGGACAGGAATGCTCAGGGAGTGGTTGATGGATGAGCATCCCTACAAGCCTCTGCGCAGTCCCCGCTGTGCCTGCTTAGCTCCTTAGACGGGTACCCTGTGAAAACTCATTGAGACCCAGTTCCTGACCCAGATTCCTATGGCTGCTTGCCATAGGGAGTGGCCTGAAGACACGCTGTTCTCTTTGTACTTTTTATAGGAGCTTCATGAACAACTGGGAGGTATACAAGCTTCTAGCTCATGTCAGACCCCCAGTCTCTAAGGTACTGGCAACTTTGCCCTTCCCCATGCTCACTCTCTCTTCATGAAGTGCTGCCCGTGGTCCACACAACCTTAGCCTTGCTATATCTCTGTCCCTGCTCTTGTTCGGTGCTTCAGCCCTGACCGTGTGGGATGTCTTTCCATCTGCCACCCCAGATACTAGTCCCGTGCTTTTACCTCGTCCTGGGCCAGGGAACTCAAGACTCATCCCCAGGCCAGGGCTGACAAAAGTGCCTGAAGCAACAGTAAAGAGGGCTTTGAGCCTGTGGGTCTAATCACAGCCTGACCCACGTCAGCGCCGTCCCCTTGAAAGAGTGGTTCTCAGTGTTACTACCTATTAGGATTGTCTGGGGTACTATAAAGTACACAGATCCCTGGGCCCTTCCCTCAGCAGAGTGAGTCTGGACCAGGGATAGGATGCGCTGTCCAGCAAGCTGCCCAGGTCACCTGGGATGCTAGTGGTCCAAGGGCCACATGCTGAGAGTGCTGTTCTATAAGGGCCGCTTGTCTGCTACATAATGCTGCCTATGGTGGTTTGTGGTAAAGAATTTTGCTTCTGTAGGATGAAGTTGCAGGCCCTGTGCTAGTTCCTTAGGAGAGTGATTGTCACACATGTCCCTAGGGACTCAGAGTTCTGCGGCTCTTGATGATTCCCCCCCTGAGGGTGTGTCTCTCCTCCTTCTCTCCCTGAACAGGGCGGGATGCACACAGTGGCCGTGATGAATGTGGGGGCCCCAGCTGCTGGCATGAATGCCGCGGTTCGCTCTACCGTGAGGATTGGCCTTATCCAGGGCAACCGGGTGCTGGTCGTACATGACGGCTTTGAGGGTCTGGCCAAAGGTCAGGTACGGAAACACGAGGGAGACATACACACACAGTATGGGGCCATGCAGGTCAGCGTAGGAGTGGCCAGTCCATCATCTCTGCTTCCTCAACACCCTAACTTCTCTCCAGGAAGCATAGTGAATTTGTGGGTGATAAAGATAGGAACCCTGAAACAAACCTTGCCAAACATCACATCTTATTATTTCTTTGCCCCAGAGCTCAGCACAGCGTCCACCATCTTAAGTGTTTAATATTTCCAAATGAGTCAGAAGGAGGAAGACGTTCAGTGCAGGGGACAGGCCAGTGTCTGGGTCCTCTTCCCACCTAGGGGAACCCTGAAGCATCAGAACCCATGAAGTGGCCTTAGTCACACATGGGCTTCCTGGTGCTCTGGTCATGGTGCAGAGCTGTATGGCCTTTTCCTGCAGATTGAGGAGGCTGGCTGGAGCTATGTTGGAGGCTGGACTGGTCAAGGTGGTTCCAAACTTGGTACTAAAAGGTAAATGGTTTGTGGGAACACCCGGCCCCAGTTACCCCATCGAGATGCTTTTGAATGTGGGTGTCAACCCATGTATCAGGGCCTATGTCTACTGCTCTTCAAATTCATAACATCTTCAGTCTGGATGGAGAAGCCCAACCGCATGTCATGTAGCAGATCTGACCACTTAAAAGGTCCACTGTGTACTCTAGAATGTGTGAGGGTGGGGAGAACAGGTCCAGGCGCAGGCACTGGGAAGAGCACTTTCTAGTTCTGCTGTTGTTGTTGATCTGTTGGTTGTTCGGGAAAGGCTTCCTCTGGGCAGCTCTGGCTGTCCTGAAACTCACTCTCCTGACCAGGCTGGCCTCGAATTCAAGAGACCCACCTGCCTCTGCCTCCCGGAGTACTGGGATTAAAGGTGTGCGCCACCACGCCCGGCTCACTTTCTAATTCTTAACTTTCCACTCCTCCATCTTGCTGTCTCACCCCGATTTCCTGGCCCTGCCTCTGGTCCACTAGGACCCTCCCCAAGAAGAACCTGGAACAGATCAGTGCCAACATAACCAAGTTTAACATCCAGGGCCTCGTCATCATTGGGGGCTTTGAGGTGAGTGTCCCAGCATTTCCTCTTCCCTCCCTCCCTCCCTCCCTCCCTCCCTCCCTCCCTCCCTCCCTCCCTCCCTTCCTTCTCATGTCTGCCCCGGCTGCTCTCTCTTTAGGCTTACACAGGGGGCTTGGAGCTGATGGAGGGCAGGAAACAGTTTGATGAGCTCTGCATCCCGTTTGTGGTCATTCCTGCCACGGTTTCCAATAATGTCCCTGGCTCAGACTTCAGCATCGGGGCTGACACAGCACTGAACACCATCTGCACGGTGAGTGCCTGCCACCTCCCGTTTCAGTCAGTCTAGATGGTTGTCCTGGTCCTAGAAAGTGAACCTCTTTCTTTAAGTAAATAGCAGGGTTTGAGAATGTCTCTGTTCAGCCCAGACATCTGTGCTGGAATTCCTTCTTCCTACCTAGAAATATATCATTGCTATCAAAGGGCCCTTTTGTTTTGTCCTGAGGTGATGTAGTTTGATAACCCTATTCTTAGCAACATTAAAGACAGAACAGCTTCCTTCCCAGGCAGAAGTCCTACAATGCAGAGCCCTCTTTGAATGCAGGCGCTTGATGACTCTCAGGGGTCTCACCGGCCTGGGATATAGCTCTGGAGTTGAATTAATGAAAAAAGCCGAAGAAGAAAGAGGAGACTTCTGACCCCGTCTTTCCATGGCCCATTGTCTTTACAGACTTGTGACCGAATTAAGCAGTCTGCAGCAGGCACCAAACGTCGGGTGTTTATCATTGAGACTATGGGTGGCTACTGTGGCTACCTGGCCACCATGGCAGGGCTGGCCGCTGGGGCTGATGCTGCCTACATTTTTGAGGAGCCCTTCACCATTCGAGATCTCCAGGTAGATGGCCACCAGAGCCTGCTAGGTGTCTCTCCCATTCTAGCCTATCTCCTGAGCGTTCCTTTTAGTAACTGGAGCCCTGAGAGTCAATGGGGAGTTTGGAGCTCAAGGGCCCAGCCCTGTAAAGACTACAAGGGCTCCTCACAGGTGCTCTCCAGCAGTCTCACATACACGGGCATAGCTACTATTATGGGATGGTAGCATGCTGTTAAGTCCTTTGATGGAGTTTGTACGTTTGTACTTTATCTTCACAGCAGGCATCCAAAGCTATTGTTTCTGTAGGGTGAGAAAGGTTTAAAGGGTTTAAAAACTTCAAAACTCTTAAGAGAGCAGGTAGTTTAAATGTTTGAGGAATCCATTGTGTCTTCTCAGATTTCTCTTGATGCCACTCCAGTTCTGAAGGAAATATCTCTGACGCTGTGCAAGACTCAGCTCGTATTTCACAGAGAGGGTCAAATGGTCATGATTTTTCCGGTTTTGAGTTCAGTGGAGGAGAAGAAAGCTACAAAGTAGAGATTTGGCAGCCAGTTGGGGAACTCCCAGCTCAGGGCCGGGGCCAATCCTTGCTAAAGACAGAGAGTCTACACAGAGAAACCTTGCCTCGAAAAACAAAAACAAACAAACAAAAAAAGAATTCTTCTAAGCCGGGCGTGGTGGCGCATGCCTGTAATCCCAGCACTTGGGAGGCAGAGGCAGGCGGATTTCTAAGTTCGAGGCCAGCCTGGTCTACAGAGTGAGTTCCAGGACAGCCAGGACTACTCAGAGAAACCCTGTCTTGAAAAACCAAAAAAAAAAAAAAAAAAAAAAGAATTCTTCTTTATCTGCCCACCTCAAAGCTCCAGTGGGGGTACATCCCAGCTGAATCACGATGAACACACGACCCACCCATGCCAGGAGTGTAAAGACACGTGCTGTGCGCTCTGGACTCTGAGGGAAGGGGACCAGAAGTTCCTGGACAGAGAGGCGGGAGAGGGCAGGGCTGAAATGGACAACCAGGGACGCAGCTCTGACGCTCCCTCTCAGAGCTGCCTGTCTCAGCAGCACTAAGCTTCCTAAGAGACAGAGACCCAGTTTAAACACTGGCTTGGGAGCACCCAGGTTTGAAGTAGAGAGGGGCAGCGTGTTTGTCCGCCTTGAGCAATCCCAGCTAAGCGTGGGGTTTCCTGTTTGACGTCCAGGTGAATGTTGAACATCTGGTGCAGAAGATGAAAACAACTGTGAAGAGAGGCCTGGTGCTGAGGTAGTTCGGGTGGCTTGGGACAGTGCTCCCAGTTAGAGGAGACTAGGCAGGGTGGCCTAGGCTATGGGTGCCTCAATGGCTGGGATGTAAGGGATTTCCCTCAAGTGAAACAGCCTGTCCTCTGAACCTCTGGAGGAGATAAAAAAGTTTTTGAAAGCAAAGGTCAGAGAGGAAGGATGGGCCCCTAGGCTTCTGGCTTCCCTGGGGGGAGGAGGGATAGACTCCTACTTCTGGTTTCCCTGGGGGTGGGGTGGGGAGGAGGGACAGACTCCTAGGCATCTGGTTTCCCTGGGGGGTGGGGGTGGAGAGGAGGGATAGACTCAGACTTCTGGTTTCCCTGGGGGAGGAAGGATGGACGCCCAAGCTTCTGTTTCCCTGGCAGGAATGAGAAATGCAATGAGAACTACACTACTGACTTCATTTTCAACCTGTACTCTGAGGAGGGGAAGGGCATCTTTGACAGCAGGAAGAACGTGCTTGGCCACATGCAGCAGGTAACGAAACTCCCAGCCGGAGAGTTACCAGAGCCCCCAACAGCCAAAGAGCTCCCACTGGATAGCTCCAGTTACCTCATTGTTACTGTGGAACAAGGTTGGGTTATAACATCACAACAACCTTATCTTAGACACAACGTGTCTCAGTCACTGTCCTATTGCTGTGAAGAGACACCATGACCAAGGCAACTCTTAGGAAAGAAAGCATTTAATTAGGGGCTTGCTTGCACTTTCGGGCTTAGTCCATTATCACTGTGGCATGGAACATGGCTGTACACATGGCAGGCAGCAGGCGCGCCATGTCTGGAGTGGTAGTTGAGAGCTACATCCTAGTCCACAGGCTGAGAGAGAGACTCTGAGCCTGGCTTGGGCTTTACAAAACCTCAAAGCCCACCCACTGTGATGGACTTCCTCTAACAAGGCCACACCTTCTAATCCTTGTAACCCTTTCTAATAGTGCTACTCTCTGGTGGTGGAACATTCAAATACATGAGCCAATGACAGCCATTCTTACTCAAACCGCTCTGCAGCCCTAGAGATGGGACCCATTCTCTTTGCTTAGGATACAGCTCCTCGACCCTGGCATCACAGACATGGGCTGTGTTAGTTCTTTGCTCTGTGCACTGCAGCTATGCCTCCCTATCGATGCTAACAAAACATCTCTGAAGACACTCACATGGCCCCCAGGGGATCTCTAGTTGAGAACCAGTGATTCTGATGAGGAAGATGGAATCCAGGGAGAAAAACATTTTCAATGCCACTTACCAGATGAGAATTAGAGCCAAGTGTGCCCACCGTACCTTCCCCTTTCGTCTTGAACCTAAGGACTGAGTGTAGGCGCTTGTTCGTTTTGGCTCCCCTCTCCACTAACTGGGCTTCAGGGGAAAGGCCTCTTACTGGGTGGTACCAGTTCCAGATGGCCCCAGCTCATGCCTCTTAAGCACCAACGTTCCTCTACCCACAAAGAATTCCCAGTGTCTTGGGTTGAGGGAAGGTGCAGCTTCTGCGGGAACAGAGTGTTATTGGATGGATATGTATGTACATGTGTATGTATGTATGTACATATGTATACACACACACACACACACACACTCCTATGTCCTTTTCCACCTCCCTCCTACTTCTCTACCTGCTTCCCCTTAGTTCATAGAAAAACTGACAGACTATTCTGAGGTCCTCCCTGGAACAGCTAGGTTGTGCTCCAGAGGACATTTCCATGTCAGTGATGATGGTGACTGCCAAGCTGCCACAGTAACAAGCAGACAGACTGAAATGGAATCTGGCACCTGTGGAGTGAGGAGTGCCGTGTGATTACCATGTCCTTTAACTGACTGTCCCTGCGCTCAAGCACAGGCCAGCTCCGCTCGGGTCCTTTTAGTGTCTCAGAGTATCCTTCCATGGTCTGACTTCCATCCTGTAAACCCAAGGCCCATTCTTTTTGCAAATCTAGACATCCGTACTTCATCAGGATCCTGTCCTCTGAGTTTTCTGATTTTCTCTCCCTCAGGGTGGAAGCCCAACTCCCTTTGACAGGAATTTTGCCACTAAGATGGGTGCTAAGGCTATGAATTGGATGTCTGGGAAAATCAAGGAGAGTTACCGTAATGGTACGTGTGGCGGGAGGGTAAGCACCCTCCCCCTCCAGAGGTCCACTCCTCAGCTGAGAGAGTAACTGACCATCCTTTATTCCAGGACGGATCTTTGCCAACACCCCTGACTCAGGCTGCGTTCTGGGGATGCGCAAGAGGGCCCTGGTCTTCCAGCCAGTGACTGAGCTGAAGGACCAGACGGATTTCGAGTAAGTCATTATTACATTCAAGACCCGCCTTCTCCCTTCTGCTTCCTGCCAACCCTACTTTCCATGGCCTGTTAATGGTCTCCAGTGCTTTCCTTTGGGTAGCACCACCTGTGGGTACTCCAGCCGCTTTGCCCACCTTCTTCCTTCCCATCGGCCTTTGGCAGAACTTCACTGAGGACAGCGACATCACCATTACTTCATCCCTCTGTAGGCACCGAATCCCCAAAGAACAGTGGTGGCTGAAGCTGAGGCCAATCCTCAAAATTCTAGCCAAGTACGAGATTGATCTGGACACCTCCGACCACGCCCACCTGGAGCACATTTCAAGGAAGCGGTCTGGAGAAGCTGCTGTCTAGACCTTTTTGGAGTGAGGGGGAAAGATCATCTGATCATGGTCAGCTCAAACACTGGTAGATCTAAGTCCATGGCTTCTCAGTGTTCTAGCCCAGCCCCCTACCCTTCTAGGTTTCCCTGTACTCCATGCCTGCAACCAGAATCAGCTGTGGCCAGGAGCTGGAGGAGGGCCAGTGAGTGACTCTCCTAGGTGGCTGTCCTTCCTCCTTTCCACTCCAGCTTCTTCGGTCACACAGGCTGGGTCTCTCTAGTGCTACCGCTAGATTTCAGCTACTCAAGAGTTTTCCTAAGAATAAGCTTTATTTATTTCTTTGTTATAACAGAGAGTCTTAGGTCCCTTTACTTGTACCACAGTGATGAAGTGTAACTGCACTAATAAACGCCAGCTGGCCACTGTGCTTTGGGCGCTCATGTTATTATCTTCCCACAGGGACTGTGACATCAGCCCCGTGTCCCTCCCCGGAGAGCAGCAGCCATGACTGTCCTGTGCGCTTCTGCTTGCTGCTCCCTTTGGTGTACCCAGAACACAGGGGACTGGCCCTCAGCTTCCTCTCCCACTAGTCCCTCTATCGTATGTGCCTGTCTCCGAGCACAAAGTGATGGTTTCTTCCTTCTTTTTTTTTTTTTGGTTTTTCGAGACAGGGTTTTTCTGTGTAGCTCTGGCTGTCCTGGAACTCACTTTGTAGACCAGGCTGGCCTCGAACTCAGAAATCCGCCTGCCTCTGCCTCCCGAGTGCTGGGATTAAAGGCGTGCGCCACCACATCCGGCGTGATGGTTTATTTCTTGGTCACATACCCATTACCCAGTCTCACTTTTCCTAGCCATCCCACAATCTCCGCTCAAATCAGCATGATTCTGACAGATCCTTTGTGGGGAAGACATGTGCATTTTGTAAGTCTGGACAGCAGAGACACCGGTGCTGAACCTGTGTTGGTTGGAATACGTGTTTCAGTAGGATGTCAAATCGTACTTAGCTGAGATCTGTCTTCTGTTCCACAACAGAAGCTGCATCCTCTTTATGGAAGGATGGGCTTCCTGCAGTTGGGCTTCAGGCTTGGGACTATGAACCATACCCCAGGTGGTCAGGAGCATGATCTATTTGTAATTTGAGGTAATGATTAGTCACACCAGACTGTGACTCTCAGCTGCACATAAGCCTATTCCTTCCAATCCATACAGCCTCCTTCTTCCCTGCTGAAGCAGGAAAGACACTTAGAGTCTTGTAATAGGGATCTGGGTGTCTGAGTTACTTACCTTACATCCTTTTCAGCAGTTCTAAATGGGCTGTTACCAGAGTCTGAGTTAGAGCTCACTGGCACTCTCGAAAGGCCAGAGAAATTAGCATTAAACCCCAAGCGCTAGGCGTTCCACGTGTTACCATCGAACCCCCAACAGCCTCATGAAGGGAGTGCCCACAGCCCTCTTCAGAGATGAGGACACTGCCTCAGAGTGAGTCAGGTCTAGATTTTAGAGCCTCACAAAACTGGGAGTCAAACTGATCATCTGTTTTAAGCCAGGTGTGGTGGCACCTTTAATCCCAATACTCAGGAGGCAGAAGCAGGTGGATCGCTATGAGTTTGAGACTAGCCTGGTCTATTACACATTGAGTTCCAGGACAGCCAGGGCCACACAGAGAAACCCTGTTTCAAAATAATTTTTTTTAAGATTTACTTTATGTGTAATGTGTATGAGTGTTTTGCCTGCTTGACAGTATGTGTACCACATACATGCCTGCTGCCCACAGAGGTTAGAAGAGGGTGTCAGATCCCTTGGAACTGGAACTACAGACAGTTCTGAATCACCACATGGGTGCTGGGAAATAAGTCCAGGTCCTGTGCAAGAGCAAGTGCCCTTAACTAGTCAAGCTGATCTTGAAGCCATTCTGTTCCTCACACACTACCGGAGCCCAACCAACTATACAGGAGAAGAAAACTGAGGAGGGGTGCGGGGAGGGGGGTTCACTGACAGTCAGGAAAAATGACACTTCACAAAGAGCAGTATTCTAGGATCACAAAAAGACCTGAAAACAAGGGCTGAAGAGATGGCTAGTGGATTAGAGCACTGACTGCTCTTCCAAAGGTCCTGAGTTCAAATCCCAGCAACCACATGGTAGCTCACAACCATCTGTAATAAAATCTGACGCCCTCTTACAGTATGTCTGAAGACAGATACAGAGTTGATATATCTAAGTAGATATAATAATAAATAAATCTTTAGGCTGGAGTGAGCCGGTCTGCTGGAGTGCGCAGCCTCCATTCCCAGCAGCCACATGATGGCTTACAATCATCAGTATGGCTACAGTGTACTCATATACATTAAATAAATAAATAAATAAATAAATAAATAAAATCTTAAAAAAAAATCTGAAATCTGAAAACAAATGTAGACAACGACCAGTTAAGAAGAAAAACAACCTACTAAGTACATTCCCAAAGTCAAGAGCCAGTGAGACTGCGTCTACTGGATGCATTACTAGCCACTGAGTGTCATTAGGAAGCAACCGAGAAACACGGAGCCCATGCAGACAAGACGTCTTGTTCCCAAGTACCCAAGTGTCAACAATGAGAAAGGAAAGGGCATCTGTGATTCCCAAACACGATGAAGAACAGAATGCTCCTGGCTGCCTTTCAGAATGGCAGTGCCAAGTTCCATTCTGAACAATTCAGTCTTGGTGGGTAGAGTTGGGCTTTAGCATTTAATTTCCCTGGTAGGCTAAGAGGCGCTGCCTAATCTCCT
>LR749850.1:1424894-1474803 GCA_902729485.2 Mus minutoides
GGGAAGCGGAGGCTTTCTGTACACAGTGCCCTGGGGTGGGGGACTCTGAGGGAAGCGGAGGCTTTCTGTACACAGTGCCCTGGGGTGGGGGACTCTGAGGGAAGCGGAGGCTTTCTGTACACAGTGCCCTGGGGTGGGGGACTCTGAGGGAACGGAGGCTTTCTGTACACAGTGCCCTCACTACTCTCCTGATCACTCATGTCCATGATCACTTGTGGGGAAGAGAAGGAAAGGCTGAAGAGCAGAGCAATTTCTTATAAATGGGCAGAAGGGGAAGGAGGGAAAAGTAGAAACTGGAAGTGGCCAAATTTGCTTTTAGAATTATTTATTTATTCTTTTTTCAAATGGGCAAACCCCAGCAACAGAAAGAACAAAAGCAGGCACACGTTTCTGAGTTAGCTGCGTCAGAAGGTCCTATTCATTTGGGTGTAGTTTCCAGCCAGCTTTTTAAAAAGTGCTTTCCAACTTGCATACAGATCACTTAAGGTCAAAATCAACTTCTTCTAGTTTAAGAACAGGAAAAAGAAGAGCATTGTTCACAGAATTGGGTCTTTTTAGGGTAGGCAGGCCAGTTCCGAAGACCTCCTTTTCTATTCTGTCCCTAGCTCCACTTACCCCACCATTTTCTATAGCTCAATTAAAAAAAGCAAAGGCTCCAAGAGAGTAGGAAAAAAAACAAAAACAAACAAGACAAGACAAAACAAAATTGCAAACTTGTAAGGAATGAAGCTGTGTGGCAAGGGCAGTGCAGCCCACCTACCCTCCACCCAACTGGAGAGACCTTCATCCGAGTGCGGGATGCTGGCCTGCTCGCTCAGCTCCTTAGTGCAATGGAGTGCAGGGAAAGAGCCACATTACAAGGATGGCCTGGCAATCCTGGGACTGTTGGGAGTTCGTGTCTCTTTTTAAGGGAGCTGCCAGATATCCCCATGAAGTCCCAACTACTGGATGACTAGCCCCTGGGTACCATATGGAAGTGCTCCTGAAGGCCAAATGTCTACACCCCACCTGAAGTTCAAGCACTCATCCTTGGAACATAATTCTTGTTAAGAATATGAATTTGTTAGCTGTCACATCAACTAGCACTTTTCAGAAGGAACTCTGTCACCGTGCTACACCACGACCCCATCTTCCTAGGAACTGGGGTTACACTGGTGACTCGTGTCCTGAGGGATTTGGGAAAAACTGCTTTTGCAGGGCTGGATATGAAAAAGCAACTAAGCAATGAGGCAGCAAACAGAAGTGAGGTAAATGGTTTTGGTTTGGTTGCTTGGGATGGGAGGGAGGCGATGCATACATCACTGTTATGTGTTGCCTCAAATCTATAAACCACACAGCAGGAACACCTTCTTTTCTGTGTTCCACAACAAAGAGACAGGATTGCAAGAAAGCCTCACCCAGAGCCGTCTGCTTGATGGCAGCAATGCCTCCTCCAGGCTACTCCAAGAGTATCAGGTAGTCCTTCAAAGACGCTGGCAGTGGGAGACCTTTCACTGCGTCGGGCAGGTACTGGAGACCCAGGCTACGGCGCACGGCGTAGCGGGCCAGGGTTTTCAGCGTCCCTGGTGCTGAACACAACACAGTCAGTTTTTCACACAGCTGCTGGTCTTTGGTCACTTCACGGGGCATGATGCCGTTTTTCCTTAATTCAAACTGTCCAACAGCTCTATGGAGGAGCTCAAAGCAGGAGTCTTCTTTCTCTGTTCCAAGTCCTCTCACTAGCAGAGCCACCAGGCGGGAGATGGGTGTCTGGCCTTTTAAGTTGATGACTCTGACCTCAGCACCATAATCAAGAAGGATGCTGACACTCTCAAGATTTCCCTTCATGGCAGCCCAGCTGAGTGGAGTATCATTGTTGTAATCCAGGGCATTGACCGAAGCCCCGCTCTCCAGGAGAGCCCGCACACACTCAGCATTGTTCTTAAAGGCTGCCCAGTGAAGCGGGGTGTCTCTGTTGCCGTCTAGTGCATTGGGGTTTGCCCCATACTCCAATAGGACCTCCACACAAGCTTCATCTTTCTCTGCTGCATAGTGGAGGGCTGTTCGGTTGTAACCATCCAGGGCATTGACCTGTAGAAAGGAAGGAACTATTTTATACTGGGCAGGGCTGGGAGAAGGAAGAGGTTGTCAGAGTCCTGTACTCATTCTCCCACTGCCTTCCTCATGCAATGCTCTCAACAGTGCGGGAGTGTGCAATTCTCTGCAAGTGAACAAGAGGACATGAGGGACATAGAGAACTGTCGGCTAACCAGTGCCCACCTCTCTGCTCGTCAGCATGGCTGCCCTGGGCAGGGAAGAAGGAGGGAAGGATGAAGTCCAAGTCTGCACTACTGCTCAGAGAGAAATTCAGACACTTATGGTATGATTAATGGAAACCAGAAGGAAAAATAATGACGCCAGAACTCAGCCCTTTCACTCTGAGACTCAGATGACTTCCCTGGCAGGAAGAACAGCCCTTGCAGGGCTGGGTAGCAGCGGCCTCACTAAAACCACCATCATCTCCAAGTGCTGGTTACAGAGGGCCTATGATCGTCTTCACAGCCCGTGTCTTAGTCCTGGTTTACAGAGGGCCTATGATCGTCTTCACACCCTGTGTCTTAGTTTGAGTTTCCATGGCTGTGAAGAGACACCATGACCAAGGAAACTCATCCCACTGGGGCTGATTTACAGTGTCAGAGGTTCAGTCCATTACCATGGTGGAAGCACGGCGATGTCCAGGCAGACATGGTGCTGATGGTGCTGGGGAAGGAGCTGTGAGTTCTACATCTTGATGGACAGGCAGACATGGTGCTGGGGAAGGAGCTGTGAGTTCTACGTCTTGATGGACAGGCAGACATGGTGCTGGGGAAGGAGCTGTGAGTTCTACGTCTTGATGGACAGGCAGACATGGTGCTGATGGTGCTGGGGAAGGAGCTGTGAGTTCTACGTCTTGAAGGCAGCAGAAGGGGACTGCTATGCTTTATACTAAACATAGTTTGAACATTTATGGAACCTCAAAGCCCACCCACACAGAGATGGACCTCCTCCAACAAGGCCACACCTCCTAATAGTGCCACTCTGAGCCAAGCATTCAGATGCATGAGTCTAAGGGGGCCAAACCTATTCAAGCCACCACATTCCATTCTCTGGCCCCCATATAGGCTTGTGTCCATAACACAATGCAATATGCATTTATCCCAACTTCAAAAGTCCCCATAGTCTATCACAGTCTCAGCAATGTTTAAAAAGTCTAAAGTTCAAAGTATGTTCTGAGATTCATGCAATCTCTTAACTGTAATCCTCTTTAATATCAAAATCAAAAAGCCGATCACATACTTCTAACATCACAGGATATACATTACCATTCCAAACATTATAGTGAGGAAATACAGAACCAAAGCATGACCAAACACCGGCTGGGCAAACGCCAAACTCTGCCTCTCCATCTTTCAGCTTTGTTGATTGCAACACAGCCCTTTTTCTTGGGCTGATTCCACTCCCTGTTAGCAGCTTTCCTCAGCAGATATCCCAGGGCTCTGGCATCTCTAACATCTTGGGGTCTCCAAAGGAACTTCAACTTTACAGGTACTTGTTCCAATGTTTGGGATCCACATATGATCTGGGCTCCTCCAAAGGGCTCGGGTCACTCATCCAGCTCTGCCCTCTGTAGCACTCTAGACTCAGGCTGAGCCACTCCACTGCTGCTGCTGTTCTTGGTAATCATCCTATGGTACTGGCATCTACAATATACTGGGGTCTTCTGCTTCAACTAGACTTTACCAATAGCCTCTCATAGGCTCTCTTCATAGTGCCAAGCCTCAACTCCTTTGCATGACGCCTTCAGACATAGGCTGTAAAGTACAACAGAGGCTGCACCTTCACCAGTCGTCTTCCACGGCCTCTCACAGTGCCAAGCCTCAGCTGCTCTTCATGACCCCGTCATGCCTTCAAAAGCAGTACCACCTGGGAGACTCTTACACATTACCAAGTATAACTGCAGCACGAGGTGCAACTTTGGCTATCTCTGGAACACAGCCTCTGTGCTCTCAGAAAACATTTCCCAGAAGAGTTCACCTTGGGCTGGTGAGATGGCTCAGCAGGTAAGAGCACTGACTGTTCTAAAGGTCCTGAGTTCAATTCCCAGCAACCACATGGTGGTTCACAAACACCTGTAATGAGATCTGACACCCTCTTCTGGTGTGTCTGAAGACAACTACAGTGTATTTAGTTAATTTTTTCGAGACAGGGTTTCTCTGTGTAGCCTTGGCTGTCCTGGAACTCACTCTGTAGATTAGGCTGGCCTCAAACTCAGAAATCCGCCTGCCTCTGCCTTTCAAGTGCTGGGATTAAAGGCATGTGCCACCACTGCCTGGCCAATGTACTTATTTATAATAATAAATAAATCTTTGGGCCAGAGAGAGCAGAGACTGAGTGTGCGGGGTTGACCAGAGGTCCTAAATTCAATTCCCAACAACCAGATGAAGGTTTACAACCATCTATATAGCTACAGTGTGCTCAAATACATAAATGAATAAAAAAAAATTCACCTCAGAGATGCTGGTCTCTTCATAATCACCACTAGTCTCTTACTTCTAGCTAACCAGCATCAGCTGTCCCAGTAACCCCTTCTACTCTTGACCCTAAACCCAGAGCCACATTGCCAAAGCTGCCGTTTGCTGTTGCTTTGCTGGGGGCTGGAACACGACCCCATTTTTCTATTATCACCAGCTTTCTCTTTTCTAGCTCCTTCAGCTTGGCTGTCCTGGACTGACCTTGGCTCTGTAGACTGACCTTGAACTCAGAGATCTGCTTGCCTCTGTCTCCAGAGTGTTGGGATTGCTATAAGCTTTTCCTTTTCACAGGACGGAAGTTTAGCTTGGTGGGAATCCTGTCCCAAGGTCACTATTCCCTTAATTCCATTTGATATCTTTAACCCATTAATCTCCTTGAACACAAGATTTAGCTCCATCCCACTTCCTGATGTCCTTTTAATCCTCAAACTATACATTTTCTTTTTTTCCTTTCTAAGCTTGCTACATTTCATTAAAATGTTCTTCAGAGGACTGAACCACATGCTTCCATGCTGTGGCTAGGCGGTTTTGAGATTTTGTTTGCTAATTCAATTAATATAAATCTCTTTATTTTAGCCTCAAACATACTCTTCCAGACAAAGGCAAAAGCAGCCACATTCTTGACCAAATTTTCATAAGAACGATCTCTAGGCAACACACTATAATTTCTCTCCTCTGAAACCCCTTGAGCCAAGCCCTCATAGTTCAAACCACCCTCAGTACAACTGTTGGCCTTGTTCTCACTAGGACGGTTCATTAAGCCACAATTACACATTCCACTGCTTTCCTAGTCCACAGTCCCCAAATCCACATTCTTCCAAACAAAAGCATGGTCAGGCCTAGTCACAGCAATATCCCAGTTCCTGGTACCAACTCCTGTCTTAGTTTGGGTTTCCACTGCTGTGAAGAGATACAAGGAAACTCTTATAAAGGAAACTATTTAATTGGGGCTGGCTTATAGTTTCAGAGGTTTAGTACATTATCATGGTAGGAAGCATGGCAGCATCCAGGTAGACATGGTGCTAGAGAAGGAGCTGAGAGTTCTACATCTTGATCCATCATACCATACAATAAAGCAATAAAGCAAAACCAAACCATTTAATGAGTTAACCATTTATTTTGTTAACCCTCACTTTTCACTCTGGTCACTGGTATTAATCATTCAGGGTATAACCAGTTTTTCACTTCAGGGTCATTTACATTGCAAACAGGTCAATCACAACATTATAGACTAGCTATATCTATAACTAGTTTGTTTTATCACAAACTTACAGACAGAGAACATCATGGCAGTATGGAGGTGCTATGGTCTGTGTTTGGGACTTCACACTGGCTTGATGGCTTGTCACCTCAGCACATGCCACTTTCAGACCTGCTCACTGACAAACTACCACATTAATTTGTCATGTATTTACTTATCGGCTGCAAGCCAGCAATCCAAACTTTCAACCTTCTTACACACCCCTTTTATTTTTTTTAAATGTTTATTTATTTATTATATGTAAAGACTCTGGAGAGTCTTCAGACACTCCAGAAAAGGGTGCCAGATCTCATTATGGATGGTTGTGAGCCACCATATGGTTGCTGGGATTTGAACTCAGGACCTTTGGAAGAGTAGTCAGTGTTCTAAACCACTGAGTCATCTCTCCAGACCTATACATCCCTTTTATAGATCAGGCAAAAGGGTTTATGGAATATGTTCAAGGTCACACAACTGGAGGCACTTGTCTCCGAATTGGAATCCGTGAAATCTGGTTCCAAAGCCCTTTGGGGGATGAGGAATTGTCAGCTTCAGATAAAATCTTGTTATATATCCAAGTTGGCGTCCAACTTAGAGCCCGTCTGACTCAGCTCTCCCCATGCTGGGATTACAGGTGAATACTTACCCATCATGCCTGGCTCAGAGTCTATTCTTCTAATCATCGAAATGGAATATGCCGAAGTACGGTTATGCTTCTCAGATGAAAGTTTTTAATTAAAACCTATAAATAGAATTCTATGTAATGTTTCTGTTATTCTAGTTCGATACGATTTTTATCGATCACCCTTTCCTTTTGTAGGGTGTTCACTGGTATCGGGTTCCTTACCTATCGGGGTGACGTTAGGAGATGTCTTAGAGTGTAGTCTCACGGGGCTTAAAATTAATCAGAGCTGAGGAGCGTCTGTACTCCTGTAACTGGATAGTCAACAGGAGAGGGGGCAATGGAAACATGACCAGCCCAGATGTAGGCAGGGAAAGAAAGCAAGCAAACGCCTTCCGGGAGCCATGTCAGCTCAAGTAAAGGGAAAATAAGAGAGGCAAAGGGATAGACTCACCTCGGAATCATACGGGTTCATACCTCGCCTAGGTAACATAAATGCTAATGTCACCATGAGTTACAAGGTAAGCTGGAAGGTGCAGAGAGAACATGAGGGCTGAGTCTTTATGACTTGTGAATGCAGAAGCATTAAAAATGTCACTCACCGGGGGCTGGTGAGATGGCTCAGTGGGTAAGAGCACCCAACTGCTCTTCCGAAGGTGATAAGTTCAAATCCCAGCAACCACATGGTGGCTCACAACCATCTCGTAACGAGATCTGGCTCCGTCTTCTGGAGTGTCTGAGGACAGCTACAGTGTACTTACATATAATAAAATAAAATAAATCTTTAAAAAAAAAAATGTCACTCACTTCCGCTCCCTTCTCCAAGAGGAGCTCCACGCAGTCGGCGTCAGACACCATGCAGGCACAGTGCAGCGGCTTCAGTGTGCCATGTGTGCAGTTCACGTCTGCTCCCTGTGGGAAGGAGTTCGAAGACAGAGAACTGACTGAGTGGAGAGGGGAATCCTAAGCCCGAATATGCCTATGAGTGCCTATTACTCAGGTAATGAGGCCCAATACTCAAACCAGGGGGATATGGAAGAGGAAGAAAAGGAAGTTAGTTCCCTGGAGCAGGGGCTGGAGAGTTGGCTCAGTGGTTAAGAGCACTTGCTCTTGTGAAGGACCCAGGTTCGATTCCTAGCACCGCTTCCTCAGGTACCAGGCACACATGTAGTGCAGTTCCCCAGATTAAGCCACTAAGTTTCTCTATACCACAGCCTGCCAAAATGGCCACCTGGACAAAAAGACCATCTACCTACTGTCTATGACCACCATGCTCTGAATGTCATAAAAATGAGTCTGTCAGACTGAGGCCAGAACTTTGGCTCTTTTTTGCAATCCAACAAGTGACCCTCACCAACTAATTATGAGGCCATCTTAATGTTCTGTTTGTAGACTCTTTGAGGAAGCCTGCGTCTCAGCACTGTTCTGTCTGATAAAGAAGATTCCAAGTACAGCATCCAAACCAGAGCCTGGTGGCTCAGTAGCGGTGCAGGGATTAGAACACAAGGAAGTTCCTAGTACTGAGTCTCCCGAGCCTGCTCTGCTGAGAGCAAGCCATCCGCACACCTTCCTTGGCAGGGGTGTGGCTCTGACGCACTTACAGAACTGGACTGACAGGGAAGATCCTCAAGTTGTTTTAAACCATAAGATGCGGAGTAACTACATGGTTACATATTCTAAAACATTATTCTGTTACTTCTCTTCAAAGTACACAGATTTTACAAAACCGAAACAAACCCTGAGAGGAGGGGGGGACAGATGGTGAAAGGGAGAAAGCGGGTGAAGTGTAACTGGAGAGAATGTGTTTTAATAATCAGGCTAAAACTACCGATGAACATGGAGCATGTGCTAAACCAAGGCTGCATTAGCAGGGATCCCCACCCCCCTCCCCGTCTTCCCTGCCTCCCTCAGAGGCCTGCTCTGCCAGCAGCAGCCCACTCACCCCTCTGATGAGGTCCTCTACGTTGTCATGTGGGAAGGAGCGGATGGCAGCGATGGTTCGGATCAGGCGTTCCGAAAGGGAGTATTTGCTCTGAATGCTCTGCATAATATACCACATGCTGGAACTCATCAAGGCTCAGAGTGTGTTCACATGCTCCAAACTGCCTGAAACAAAGTAGACACATACAGTACCACTGAGTTTACCTCTCCTTACAGGTAGCATTTTTTTTTTTTAAGGAAAAAAACTCCCACTATAAAAACAGATTCCAAGAACATCAGTGATTAATCGGTGTCACCTCTTGGGACAGCAAGGCACTAGACTATAACAAGTGTTAGGATGTTAAGTAAACCGGGACATTCTGACCCTTGGGTCCCACATTCTACTCTCTCATTCGACTAGGACAAGATTCCCCCCAAGGGGTCAGGTTCTAACCCTCCTGGAGCACAACACGGCCTTCAAGGCTAGCAAGGAGTCTCTGAAGGCTGAAGAGAACTCGCCACTCTCTTCCTGCTCTGAATTTTTTTACTGGTAGCACCTTCAGGTTCCTTACACCCTTGTCTTACAATATACGTATGCACATATCATCGTTTCTCTGTCTTCTCTGCTCAGTAAAGCCAGCCACCGCATCCCATACAATGTAGATATTTAACAAATACTGGTTGCTTGATAGACTATGAAAATGTGTGATGCCTGTGTGGAACAGGAGGCAATGGAATAAACCTATCTTGATGATAAGTCATCTGTGAAATATTTTAAAATATTCAAAAGAGAAAAAAAACAAGAAATAAGGTAACATTCTAGATTAAGGGGGAAAGTAAGCATATAACCACTCTGGAATCAACACAAATCTTTAAAACTTCAAGCCAATAAAAAAAAAAAATACTTTCAAGCCAGGCGTGGTGGTGCATGCCTTTAATCCCAGCACTCGGGAGGCAGAGGCAGGTAGATTTCTGAGTTCGAGGCCAGCCTGGTCTACAAAGTGAGTTCCAGGACAGCCAGGGCTATACAGAGAAACCCTGTCTCGAAAAAAAAAATACTTTCAATTCTAGGTAATAAGCAGATTTAAAATAAAAACATTTTAATAACTGGCTAGTCAACATGCCTGAGAAATATGGCTGTGCAAATGTGTTGAAACTACATTATGGCAGAGAATTCTAGGATGAGCAGTGAAAGAAAATAATTCAACATACTTAGATTCAACTGCAATAAAAGCTTTAACTATGGAAGACATCTATTGAGATGGTACATTCTTTTTCTTTTTTTGATTTATTTTATTATATGTAAGTACACTGTAGCTGTCTCCAGACACTCCAGAAGAGGTCGCCAGATCTTGTTACGGATGGTTGTGAGCCACCATGTGGATGCTGGGATTTGAACTTATCACCTTCGGAAGAGCAGCCGGGTGCTCTTACCAGCTGAGCCATCTCACCAGCCCAAGGTGGTACATTCTTATGGAAAAAAAAAGCACCTATCAAAAACTGAAAAGGATGCATAATAAAAAGCTCCAACTCTTTGGTGTATTTGTTTAGGAATCTATGTTCTGCTGGAGAGATGGTTCAGTGGGTAAGAGCACTGACTGCTCTTCTAAAGGTCCTGAGTTCAATTCCCAGCAACCACATGGTGGCTCACAACCATCTGTAATGGGATTGGATGCCCTCTCTGGTGTGTCTGAAGACTGCAACAGTGTACTCACATTTACAAAATAAATAAATCTTTTAAAAAATGGAATCTATGCTCTTATTAAAATATCAGCCCCACCCCTAAGAGTAAAGGCAGTGGGAGCGTTTTTAAGTAGTGCCTGGCACATGCTGGTCCTCAATACACACTTGTTAAATCCATATTCAACTTGGCATCACAGCATCCAGGATTAGGTAAGCTGCTATCAAGGTGTGACTCAGAAGCAAAAGCTTTTACTGTAGAACCTACTAATTTTTTATAATTACACATGCAACTAAGAAGTGCAAATCTGAAAGATACTTTTAATAATTTTGTAACATATTTGCTTTTGTGATGGGTTATCCCTTTATACATTCGATAATGTAGTGTAAACTCTAGTGGTTTCTTTTTGCTAATCAGTAACCATTTACAGCTGTCTGAAAGGTATACAGAGGCTGTGGGTATGGCTAGGTAGTGGCTGCTTAGAATTCGGCAAATCCTGCTTTTTCTTAAACTTTGTAACAAAGGAGACAAAAAAGAATGGGGGCAGGGCGCAAAGGTATAGTCCAGGTTTCAGCAATCGTTTTGGTCAGAGGGGACAAAGCCCAGGCTATCTAAAACAGAAGGCTTGACCTGATGTGTTTAAGTTCCTGGTACATTAAGCAGATGGTACTAAACCCTGCACTCATTTTACAGGTGTTCCTGGCTTCCAGGCTAAGAACTCTTAAACCACCTTGAATCTCCAGGTGAAACTATGTGCCTTCAGCAAGGACAGCATCTGCTGTCAGGATAGATCAAGATAATCAACTTCCCCGTAGCCCCCGCGGCCAGCAACCTTGCAATCTGACCCCCCTCCCCCGTGGGTCCTTTCCTCAGCTGTGACTCATTTGCTCTATGCCCTGTTTTTTCTTCTTCCTCCTATGGAATGTACAGAAAACTTTTTTTTTTTAAAGCAATGCACACATACACTCAACAGACCCAACAGACCCTGCTCAGGGCCGGCCCCCGCGGTGACCCTTGGCCTGGCCGGAGGCTCCCAATCCCAGGACGCGGACAGCTGGAGGCTCGCAGCTGCCGGGTCAGGACGGACAGACGGAGAGGGGCGGGGGCCAGGGCAGCAAAGGCCAGGGCTGCGGCGTCCCTTGCGGCAGGGACCCCCGGGCGCTCGCAGCAATCCGGGCGACTCCCGGGAGGGAGCCTCAGCCTGCACCCCGGGGCGCCGACCAGCCCCCGCCCCCACCACCCGCAAAGACCGGGAGTGGTGGCCGGGTCCGGAGGCACACAGGCCGGGGCGTTCACCGGCTGCGAAGCACCGGCTTGAGGTGGGGAGGGAGGCTGGCTTCACACCGTCCCGCACTCACCGAACCGCGGGGCAGATCGGTCCGGGAAGCCGCTGTCAAGGCGTGACCCGGAAGCAGAAGCGCTCGCTTCAGCCCCCGGGGTTTACAGCGCAAGCCGGTCGAGTGCGTGGGCGCCTGCGCGCAGGCCAGCGTGAGCGAGGCGAGTGCGCCTGCGCAGACTGTGGACCCGGACGGGTTCTTAAAACTTTCCTAAGGAGCTGGCAGCTTTCCCTAGTCACTGCCTATAGGGCATGGGCGCTCTCACTAGCTCACCCCTAGCCTCTGGCCTCGTGTCCTGGTCCAATGATGGAGGAAAATCCCGAATTTTAAGCCTATTCTTATAAGTCTGCGTCTGTGTGGACCAGGGCACCCCACTAGTCTGCCTCCCAGAGTCTGTATCTGCATACAGTCCTGGCACCACATCCCCACAGTCTTCTCTGCTTAGCATCATCCATTTCAAAATAGAGTACAAGCTACATAACTGTCACATAACTGACAAAGCAAGCTGCTGGTGACTGCCTCTCAATCTTGATCTGAGGAAGCCCAGCTTATTTGAACCACTGCTCGTGCTCGCTCTCTCTCTCTCTCTCTCTCTCTCTCTCAGAATTCACCCACTACATAACAAAAGCAGGTTTGCACTTGTACACAGCAGAGGGTCAAAGGATCTAGCAAGGCAAAGTACTGTAACCTGGAGGGTGGCAGCCACCTCTCTTCGGAGGTTCTGGGCCAGCTCTAGTTCAATGACCCAGCCCAGAAGGAAGAGTACACGGTCAGGGCATTGGCTTTGAGACTGATGTATTTCACTCAATTGCTCCAAGTATTATCTTTCTCAAGTGTTGGCTGTAACAATACTTAAATATCCTTCTATTTCTAGAAAATTTGATTTTAAGTACAAAACAAAGTCTTGCTTCCCAAATGCTTTCTCAGTTGCCCAAATTCAAACCGCTATATAGCTATCGTCATGGTACTGTACTACAAAAACGGAACTTGGGAGCACTTCATTATAAAATTGCAAAGCCTACAGTGTCTGTTCTGGTTTTTTTTCTTCTTCTGGTGCCTCCCTCCTGAAGAAAGATAAGGACAATAACGATTCTCAATTTTAAATTTTAATATTTTTGTTATAAAAATATTCAAACACACAGAAAAATTAGAATAGTAACATGAAATCTTTGTAACGTTACCTGTTTGTAAAACATTAACTTCTTGTCACATTTAAAATCTAATATTGTTTTTGTCCCTTTTTCTTTTTGTTTTCTTTTTTGTTTGTTTTTTTGTTTGTTTGTTTGTTTGTTTGTTTCAAGACAGGGTTTCTCTGTGTAGCCCTGGCTGTCCTGGAACTCACTTTGTAGACCAGGCTGGCCTCGAACTCAGAAATCTACCTGCCTCTGCCTTCCGAGTGCTGGGATTAAAGGCATGCACCACCACGCCCGGCTTGTCCCTTTTTCAATTTTAGGTTACTCTTGCTTTTCTTCTTTTTCAGACAAACTATTCAAAAAATGTCTCTAATTCCTCTTGCACTGGGGATTTTTTTTTTNACCCAGCGCACTTGGGAGGCAGAGGCAGGCAGATTTCTTAGTTCAGGCCAGCCTGGTCTACAGAGTGAGTTCCAGGACAGCCAGGGCTACACAGAGAAACCCTGTCTCGAAAAACCAAAAAAAAAAAAAAAAAAAAAGAAAAAAAAAAAAAGGATTGGAAGACAAAGGGTGATCACATCAACAAGGTTTTTATGTACAAAGTCCATGGTAAAGAATAATTCTACCCAAAATGAAACCGAGAGCACATAGAGGGAAACCTGTTAGAGCTTCAAAGGGGAAACTAGTGCTGTTGACTCCCACCTGACCTGCTGCTCAAATATTCCTTTCTTCTCAAGCAAATGACGTTCTTTGGCACCAGAGAGTTTGAAAGGTGTTCCCTGATATTGTCAAGTCAATAACCACATTATCATTTCTGCTTGTAAGTGGGAGAGAGCTGCAGCTGCAGGGAATGAACATGTCAGTATTTCCTTGGACCAAATTTGGGCCACATAACAGGCAGGCAACACGGAGTTGCCTGCTGCCTAAAAAGCAGTCTAGAGGCATGGGGGAACCAGAAGGCTGAAGTTAGGGACAGACAAAGGAAGCCTAAAATTCACAGTTCATTGTAGACCAGCACTTCCGAATCTCTCTAAGTGAAATACATTTACTTCTGAGGGCTGACATGAATCTCCAAAGAATAGTTAAAGGCCTGGGGGGGGGGGGGGAATCAGCTTTTACCATCTGTTGACCTTCCAAAGAGCAGCCCTCTGGATTCTGGCATCCTGCTTCCTCTTGCTTTTACATAAGCAGATGGAAGAGCAGCAGGCTAACAGGGAGGAGAGCTTTGGTGGAGTGGGTGGAGGGAGATGTCATTATCTAGGAGAAAGCAGAAGGCTGGTGGCCACTAGCCATGGGCCCCATTGAGGGAAGGAGAGAGCAGTCTTGAACTGATTAACACCTTAGCATGAAGATTTAAGAATATGACTAACATTTTAGATTAGAAATATTCTAATTACTAAATCTAGACTTCCTCCTTCCCCCAAGGAATTTTCTGTAAAAGATTGATTGTTAGAGAATGAACCAAACAGTAAAGGTCTACCTACTTTTCCGTTCAGGAACCAAAGAAGATAACCTAACCCTAGCTTGTAGGTAAAACATTTGAAAAGATGCTAAAAGCCAAAGAAAAAAATCACATTTTGACCACATTCCATGACCTGTGCATTCCACATCTGAATCTCATCCCTGTGTGCTCCTTGTACAGAGTTAATTCTGTCCTTTCTAGTTTGAATAGAAACAGTTTAGGAGTTTCTTTGGTGGGGGGTATTTTTGTTTTTTCTTTGTGTTTTGCATGCTGTGTTTCCCATAAGACTGTCTTCTCCCCACATGTTAACTTCAATTCTGCCCTTAAGAAGGGCCCAGTAGATGGTGTTAACTGGCAGACAGTATAAGTAGTGTTTCTATTTTCAGAGCAGAGCATAAACCTGAGCTGGAAACTTGATAATGCTGTCATGGTTGTACCCACTGCTGCTAGTGGCGATCACATGGCTCATCAGTATCCAGACCGTGTAGAGGCCATGGGAGTGAACCAACATACAGATCCGATGTCTTGCCTTTTAAGCCACGTGTGTTAATCTTTTTGGGAGTGAGACAAACCATCCATACCCTCTCTTATTGTCTCCAACTATTTTCCTGATTTTATGCAGACCCTCTGGAGCGACAGGAAACTGGAGGAGAGGAATTCTGCATTGCAGGCTTCTAAGTGGCATCAGAGCACCTTTCCCAACAGTTTTCTGGTCTCTGGCCAAACTCGTCAAAAACACCCGTGTCAGACCGCCTTCTTCAGGGTCACATGTCTGATGCTGGTGGCAGTTTTTCCCATGTCCTTCCTAGAGACAGGTGACTTACATGTAAGGAGGGACTTTTCCCAAATGCTTTTATCACCAAAAGAACAGAAACCAAAGGAATTTGAGACACTCTTAAACATGATGAAGAGGAGAGATGGGTCAAAATTTACAGGATAGAGTGAAAAATTAGGATTCATGTGTTACCTGCTATCTAGCTAGTTGGGGAAAGAACTTTCCCTCAATAATACAATAGCATAGTTTACCTTTCTCTGAACTTAATGTTTAGAGTTGTTGCTTAATGTAACTTTGTTTGAGACAGGGTTTCTCTGTGTAACCCTGGCTATCCTAGAACTCATTTTGTAGACTAGGCTGGCCTTGAACTCACAGAGGTCCTCCTGCCTTTGCCTCCTAAGTGCTAATGCAATTCTTTATAGTTAGACATAACATAACACCATGTAAGCACAGAAGGAACCAACATTCCAATTCTGAGCAAGTTGTATTCTGTATCTTGGCTTCAGTTTGCTGACCCATACAATGGGATCAGAGGACACCTAATCCAAGGGTTAGGGTCACAAAACTTAGGTCATATTTGTGAAGAGAAGTTTTATATGCTGAATAAAGCTGTTCTCTGGTTTATACAAGAGTCATCTGAAACTCAACTGAGAAAAACACCTCCAGAAAGTCAGACTGTAGGGCAAGCCTGTAGGACATTTTCTTAGAGATTGAGGTGTAGCACCACCCCTAGGCTGGTGGTCCTGGGTGCTGTAAGAAAGCAAACCCCAACATCTTTCCCCACCAAATGAAACCCTCCTGTGCTGGGAATGGATTCCTCTGACTGAGTTGTTGTCCAAAGGGACTCCATGGAAACCCCCCTCAACCCAGCCTATAGCCAAAGCTATTGATCCTTCTCTACAAACTGATGGCAAGTCCTTATTGCTGAAGACACACAACTCGCTGAACACAGAGAAGTCCAGCTGCTTCTCACCTAGAGCCTTCACCCCTGCTCACTAGTGCTCATGGTACCAGAAGGTCCTCTGCATGCCAAAGGAGAACGGTAAATACCGACCCAGCTACAAACCCTTACATCTGCAATGGTGGATGCAGGAAGTGGCGCTGATGCTACAGTCCTGTTCCCCGATTGGTTCTTGGCCAATCAATCAAGATACCTGTGGGAGGGGGGGCAATTACTGGGTGGAAGGAAAGAGGTGGGACTTCTGGGTCATGGGCAGGCTAAGAGATACAGGGGGAAAGTGACCAGCTATGTGAGATCTCCGGTGGAGGTGGGGGTGGTGGTGTCACAGGCCACTACTTCCCCAGGTGGGAGACTAGAGATGACTAAGCAGAGACGGTAACTGAGCAGTTGAAGGCAGATATAGGATGCTGAGCTAAGAGTATTAGGAGGGGCACACTAGCTGTGGGAAATTAAAAGCACCCAGCAATTAAGGCAATAAGACAGATTGAAAATAAGCTTGTGTGTGTGTGTGTGTGTGTGTGTGTGTGTGTGTGTGTGTGTGTGTGTTTATCAGTGGATGCCAGTGAACCAGGGTGAGGCTGGTATCAAGGTCCGCCCGGGGTAGTAGGGTAGTAGGAACTACATACTACGGGTGACTGTCTGCAAGACATGCTGGTACAACACACAAACGTTGTAGAAATAATCAATGAATATCTGATTGGATTTAAGGGCCACTTCATAAGATGGAATCTATGGCCTATACCACCCCATGGCCAAGAAGAGCCTGAGACTAGACAGACACACAATGGTCCTAGAGAAAAACCAAATGTATTGTTCTGCTAAAGGAATGTTCTGGCGTACACATATCTGTGCCTTGGCCATCAACAGAAAAGCTTCCTCCTACGGGAGGTTGGAACAAATGTAGAGACTCACAACTGGACAATATGCAGAGCGAGAGAACTTGGAACACTCATTCAGTCCTAAATGGGATGTCTCCACTAAATCCCCCTCCTCAGGCCTCAGGAAACTGCAGAAAAGAAGGTATAAAGATGGAAGAGCCAAGAGGGATGGAAGACACCAGGGATAGGAGGACGTCTAGACACAGGATGATCGGTGCAACCATGAACTCTGAGACTGTGGCGGCATGAACTGAGCCTGCACAGGGCTGTTAAAGTTAGGTGGGCTCCAGTGTTGGGAGGAAAGTAGAAACCAGCCCCCATCCCTAACCTAGAAGCTATCTCCAGACATGATACCCATTTGGAATGATAAAATTAGACTTCTGTAATAGAGTCTCATTGGGTACAAATAACACTAAGGGCAAGACCCATGCCAGCCGCAGATGGCCAAAATGAACGCAATGTACCTTGGGAGGGTTTTTTGTTTTTTTTAATTTTTATTTTACCTTACAGCTTTTAAATCTATCACTGAAGGAAACCAAGACCGGAACGTGGAGGCCAGAGCTGATGTAGAGGCCATGGAGGGGTGCTGCCTCCTGGCTTACTCTTCATGGCTTGCTCAGCCTGCTATCTTTATTATTATTATTATTATTATTATTATTATTATTATTATTATTCATAAGTACGCTGTAGATGACTTCAGACGCACCAGAGGAGGGTGTCAGATCTCATTATGGGTGGTTGTAAGCCACCATGTGGTTGCTGGGATTTGAACTCATCACCTTCGGAAGAGCAGTCGGATGCTCTTACCCGCTGAGCCATCTCACCAGCCCATGGGAGGGTTTTGTCAGAGTGCTTTGTCTAGGCTTTCATTTGTTAACTGTACACATCTTTTACGTATATATTATGGTTTCCAATTTTGTTTTTATGGGTTTTCAGTGTGTCTGAATGTGTGTGTGTGTGTGTGTGTGTACATGCGCGCTCATCTCTGCATCTGTATGTCTTCAGACACACCAGAAGAGGGCATCAGATCCCATTACAGATGGTTGTGAGCCACCATGTGGTTGCTGGGAATTGAACTCAGGACCTCAGTGCTCTTAAGCGCTGAGCCATCTCTCCAGCCCCTGTATGAATTTCTTATGCCTTTTCTTTAGATCTTTTTTTTTTTTCTGTTTGTTTTGTCCTATTCAGGGTTTTTGTTTTTGTTTTTTTGAGACAGGGTTTCTCTGTATAGCCCTGGCTGTCCTGGAACTCACTTTGTGGACCAGGCTGGCCTCGAACTCAGAAATCCTCCTGCCTCTACCTCCTGAATGCTGGGATTAAAGGCGTGCACCACCATGCCCGGCTTCAGGTTTGTTTTTAATCAAATTTATTTATTGTTATTATCCATTATTATATACTTCAGTTTGTTTTCTGAGAGAGAGTTGGGTGGGTAGATAAGATCGGGGAGGAGTTGGGAGAGGGGAAACTGTAATTAAAATATATTGTATAAAAAAAATCTATTCTCAAGGAAAAAAATTAAACGTGTACTTACAATATGGCCACATGGAAAAACAAAACAAAACAAAATCAGGCTGAGCCAGATATCAGGTACAGCAAGCAGCACCCTCCTCGGCCTCTGTGTCAGCTCGGCCTCCAGGTTCCAGGCAGTGGCTTCCCTCACAGGACCATGTAAGCCAAACAAACCTTCCCCGGGCTGCTGTGGACTACAATGTCCATCACAGCGATAGTAACACAGCTAAGAAACAGTAGGTACACGTCAAATGTAAGGAAATCTGAACTACGGAAAAGTGACCTCCCAAACACAGGGATGAGAGACTGTCTTGTCTGAGCTGAGAAAGAAAGAGGCTCAGAGATCAAATCAGGGAAAAATTGAAAAGGGGATTTGGGAACTAGAATACAGAGGAACTTGGAAGGAGCCAGGACCCAAGCTTAGACTGAGTTACCCCAGTGGAGCAGAGCAGTATTAGTGTGCAGTTGGAGTGGCTCCCGACAGGCGCCTCAGGATTAAACAAGGGCGGCTTTCAGAAATCGCCTGAGGCAAACACCCTCTCAACTTTCAAATGCTACATCTTTTTGCTTTCTTTTTCATTTTCTCCAGGGATCAGGAAAAGTCATGAATTATTTGTTTGTTTTTAAATGAAAATTGCCTTTATTTTTTCCTATAGAGTCCCAATATTTTCCACTATCAGAAATAATTTTAAAACACTTAGATCTTCATAGAGAAAGAATGCTTGAGGGATATTGAAGAAGAATTACAGTAAAAACTCAATTAACATTAATGATAATATTGAAATGGTACATATTTGCTACACATTTTCCCAAGAACATAAGCCTTGCAGTTTAATTATTAGGCAAATACCAAAGTGAATGAACTCTTGTAGGAATGTTTTTTTCCTTGTCTATGGAAGGGAAGCGAGATTTGAGGTGGCCTCTTTCAGGTATGGTTGGTTGGTTTACACCAGTGCATCCTAACCTTCCCAGTACTTTACCACAGTTCCTCAGGTGCTAACTCGCCATTGTACAATTATTTCATTGCTACTTCATAACTTGTAAGTTTGCTACTGTTACGAATCGTAATCTGTGTTCCCTGATGGTCTTGGGCAACCCCTGTGGAGCCAAGACCTACAGTTTGAGAATATCTGGTTGAGACTAATGTGGAGTGTCTTAGTAAAGAAGAGACCAGATTGCCTATAAGCAGTTCTAGGAGCCTGAAAAGTGAATTCCCTGTGGCCTTTGCCACTTCTGATAGGACTAAGTCTCCCCCTAGAGGGCAAAGAGAGAGCTTGTTCTTTCAGGCTTCTTCCCCAAAGTTCAGTAATTAGTACATTCCTTGACTCCTTGAGATATATATATATATATATTCATTTATCCTCTGTCCTTTAAACATGTACTTATTAAATGCTATTACTATGTCTGCTGATACTGATTATACTGCCAAGAACAAGATAAACATAGCCCTGACTCCAGGGAAATTACAGTTCCATGTAAGAAATAAGTATTACAAAGCCATTTGAATACCTGCAGAGTCACAACTGAATGGAACTGAACTGAACTCTCCCCACGCCCTCATGTGCTCATGCCTAAACTAAGGAGCCTCTTACAAAGCGAGGGTAAGAAGAAGATGAGTTGAGACTATCCCGGTGGGTTGAAACAGATCTGTCTCTTGGTGGACTCTTATTGAAGATCCTACTACGTGTTGAGCGCAATGCACTAGACACTGACTGGTAACAGTGAAGGCAGTCTAGGATTCTTATCCTCCAGGGGCCTACTGGAGGCTGTCACGCCATTAATGTGTTATGTGGACAGCCAGGGACAGTTTTGGCACCATCCCAGAGCTCAGTGAAGACTTTTCAGGAGGGATAATAAGTAAGCAAAGTTTTGAAAAATTATAAGAACCCATTAAGAAAAGTGGGAGGTTTTTCTTCTCCCCCAGAAAAACAAATCAAAATAATTTTAGAGCTAAATAGATTTCTGTCATCCTGTGTGTGTGTGTGTGTGTGTGTATGTTTGAACAAGGTATCTCTGGCTATCCTGGAACTCACTATATGGACCAGGCTGGCCTCAAAGTCAGAGACCTGCCTGCCTCTGCTTCCCAAATGCTGGCACTAAAGGCACATGCCACCATACTTTGCTGGGTTCTCTCTTTCTCTCTCTCTCTCTCTCTCTCTCTCTCTCTCTCTTTTTGGTTTTTCGAGACAGAGTTTCTCTGTATACCCCTGGCTATCCTGGAACTCACTTTGTAGACCAGGCTGGCCTCGAACTCAGAAATGCGCCTGCCTCTGCCTCCCGAGTGCTGGAATTAAAGGCGTGCGCCACCACGCCCGGCAGGTTCTCTCATTTTAATGAAGCAATTAAAACACTGTACAGTGAGAATGCTGGGCTGACTCCATGACAGGCTTCCAATGGCAGTTCAGGAGTCTAGGCCTAAGAACTGGGTGGTGCACGCCTTTAATCCCAGCACTCGGGAGGCAGAGGCAGGCGGATTTCTGAGTTCGAGGCCAGCCTGGTCTACAAAGTGAGTTCCAGGACAGCCAGGGCTATACAGAGAAACCCTGTCTCGAACCCCCCCCCCCCCCCCCCAAAAAAAAGAACTGGGCAAGCCCAGGCAAGTCAGTTACTAGAAAAAAAAAAAAACAAAAAAAAACCCAGGCTTCAGGCAACTAGTCAGAAACTGCCCTGCCATCAGAAGTTGCCCCACCCTCTGACCTGAAGCAAGGGCAGTGGGTCAGCAACCGTTTCCTGCCGCAGTGCCTGCTGCAGTCACAGTTCTGGAATGTCCCTAGAGATGGAGCAAGATAAAGAAAGGTTACCCACCCTGGAATTCCCCTAACGAGCTTTAAATTTGGTCTGTGAGCTTACTTGGCTGTCTCCAGCTAGGTATGGGAGACCCCTGCATGCTGGACTTCTGCAGAATAAAACACTCTTTGCTTTTTCATACTATTTGAGTCCGGGGTATATCATTTTCCAGCAAATGATGAACCCTTACAACAGTATACATGTTTTGTTTTGTTTTGTTTTGTTTGTTTGTTTGTTTTTTTGGTTTTTCGAGACAGGGTTTCTCTGTATAGCTCTGGCTGTCCTGGAGCTCACTTTGTAGACCAGGCTGGCCTCGAACTCAGAAATCCGCCTGCCTCTGCCTCCCAAGTGCTGGGATTAAAGGCCTGTGCCACCATGCCCGGCTCAAGTATACATGTTTTTTAAAATCTTCCTAAAAGTAACCAAAGTGGTTCAAAATGGAACTTTAAAACTTTTGATCCCAACCCCATTTCAAAGCAAAGGAAAGGAAATCTTCCAACTTTTCCAATTAAATATAAATGTTACATTGCCACTAAAATACAAGACAACACAAGGTGCAAAGAACTGCAGATCCGGGCGTGGTGGTGCACCCCTTTAATCCCAGCACTCGGGAGGCAGAGGCAGGCAGATCTCTGAGTTCAAGGCCAACCTGGTCTACAGAGTGAGTTCTAGAACAGCCAGGGCTACACAGAGAAACCCTGTCTCAAAAACAAACAACAAAAAACAACAAAACAGACAAAAAACTGCAGAGAAAGCAAAAGAAAAAGCAGGCAAAAGAAAAAAGAAAAACCCAACCCAAATCCACCAACTAACCAGAAGCAAACCAAACCAAAACCCAAGAATATTCAGGAAAGCACCAGAATGAAAAGCAATGAGGAGGGGCCTGTCTTACTCAATCTTTAAAATATACTAAGCCTTCATAATTAGATGGGTATACAGTTGCTTCATATGAAAACATACACTGACAGAGTTTAGATATCAGTTTAAACTATGTACACATTTACTATTCAATAAAGATATAAACCAGAGGGCTTTTAAAATAAATTATTTTGGGATGTCTGAGTACCATTTGTATGTGAGTGAATGTGTGTGTGTGTGTGTGTGTGTGTGTGTGTGTGTGCACGCGTGCGCACCAGGGCTAATAGAATAAGGATCCATGATCCCCATGGGGCAAGAATGAAGTCAGGTTCAACATGACTTGATAACCAGTGCTGGATCAAACTTCTAGAGTCTGATACCTGGAAGTTTATTGCAAGCTCATTTAAGTACAGTATAACCTAGAAAAAAGTTTCCTGGTGTGAAATCCCCTATGCACAAGGAGGAATGATGACACAGAAGCTCTTCTCAGAGGATATGTCACTTCCTCCATAAAGATGGGTTCTAGAGATAGGTAGGCTGCATGTGTCATCGTAAAGGCCCTGGGAAGGATCTGGTATGGTCTCTCTCATACAGATAGCACAGAGGTCGTCTGGGCTATTCACCACCTCCAGTCCTGGTTGTGGAGCTTGGGGAAGCCCCTGGTCACACAGATAATGCAAAGGTCACCTAGACTATTAGCCATCACTTATCCTGCATGTGGGAGCCCTACAGATGGCACAGATCATCTCCATTAGCCACCTTCACACCCAACCTTCTGGGTAGGAAAATAGGTTATACATCTATTTTTTTTTTAAAAGACAACTTTGCATATTTAACATTCCAGGTCTTTTTAGTGCTATCTTTGCGCACAGGGACCTTTGTCCCCCTCAGTAACTATTTGGGGTGAGAGAAGTAAAGTAGAATCCATAGTTACAACATATGCTAAGATAAACTCTGTCTAGGTCAGTTAAACAGTATAGCAAGAATGAAAACCCTCCAGGTCCTAGACGAAAATGTGGGTCGATCTCCCTAAATGATCCCCAGGGTGGTGGGCAAACCATCTCCATGACTCTAAATCCAAAATCAGCAGAAGACTGCTATGACGTAAACTTACAATTTGCATGACCAGAGGACTTTTAGAAAGGCCAAATGGAAAATGCTCCAATGAACATAGTATTTGCACCAAACACCACGGGGAAAGGCTAATTTCTTTAATGCCAAAGCAACTCCTGGAAACAAAGAGGCACAAATATAATTGAAAAAGTAGCCCAAGACACAATTTCAAAAGTCAAGTATTTAGACCTTTAAATAGTCTAAAAATTCATGCAATTTGATTTTTTTTTTTTTTTTGGAGACAGTTTTTTCCCCTTTTCTTTTCTTTCTTTTTTTGGGATGGGGGCAGGGAGGTGTAGCTTTGCCTATCCTGGAGCTCACTCTGCAAACCAGGCTGATCTCAAACTAAGAGATCTGCCTGCCTCTGCCTTCTGAATGCTGGAATTAAAGGCATGCACCATCACTGCCCAACCATGCAATTTGACTTTAAAATATGAAAACATACTTAATTCATTCAAAGGAAAAAGTGAAATTATATTAGGTTGACTGATGTGTAGTTTCTTTTGGTGTGGATAAAACTGTGGCTGCAAATACTACATTTATGTAACCAGTGATGGCTACTTTGTGAGTTTTTCTTTCCTCCATCCTTTTCCACCCTTTCAACCCTCTAACACTAGATACCAGATAAAAAAGGATGATTTTATCATTAGACTACTTCCTGCTGACTTCTTTAGGTCAAGTTTGATCTCTGCTTTCAGGTTATCTATTTTTTTCTTCTTTCTTCTTTGTGCATGATACACAACTACTTAATGAACCCCGACCAACAAAATCCATGCAATGCAAAGGAAAAGGCCAGCCCAGTAGTTTCTGGGTTTCTCCCAGCAAACAACATTTCTTCTTATTTTTTGGTTGGTTGGTTGGTTTTGTTCTTTTGAGACAGGGTTTCTCTGTGTAACTCTGGCTGTTCTGGAAGTTGCTCCATAGACCAGGCTGGCTTCCAACTCAGAGATCCCCCTGCCTTGTCTCTGGAGAGCTGGGATTAAAGGCATGTGCCACCACTACCCCTCCCAAATGATGACCTTTCAATGAAAGTGACATACTTGAGAGACAAAAGAAGACCTGTTGGAGTTCTTTAGGCAGGAGAAAATTTACAGTGAAAATTTGAATCAATATAAAGGAAGAAAGGAGATACATTTTGATGATATATATATATTTGGTTTTTCGAGACAGGGTTTCTCTGTATAGCCCTGGCTGTCCTGGAACTCACTTTGTAGACCAGGCTGGCCTCGAACTCAGAAATTCGCCTGCCTCTGCCTCCCGAGTGCTGGGATTAAAGGTGTATGCCACCACGCCCGGCTATTTTTACTTTTTAATCTCTTGAAAAGATAATAACTTTTAAAAATTGAAACAAGCTGGATATACACGCCTGTAATCCCAGCACTTGAGAGACAGAAGCAGGTGGATCTCTGTGAGTCTGAGGCCAGCCTGGACTATAGAGTGAGTTCTAGAACAACCAGGGCTATATAGTGAGACTTACTTGGAGTATTATGGCACATAAATGAAATGTGTATGATAACAAAAGTGCAAAGGTTATAGGAGCTATTGAAGGCATACTGACACGGGGTTCTTGCACAGTGGGGATGAGAATGAAAGCTACAGTGTGTTCATATACATAAAATAAATAAATCTTAAATGTATAATATATATTTAAAAGGCAAAAAAAAGGACCTGGCATGAACCACAAAACTCCCTTTAAACATAAAAGAACAGATATGACAAATGGAAGAAGAAGAAAGATGTAGCAAGAATGCAATCCATATCAATACACACTGAAGTGGGTTTGTTAATATTAGGCTAATAAATGCCAGAAAAATGACTATTGTCAGGATGTCAGGGTTGTCCTTTTTTTTTTTTTAAATCTATTTTTTACAAACTAGCTTTATATTTTATCTTCTGTATTTAGGTGTTTTGTCTGTATGTCTGTGTGTGTGCCATGTGTGTGTGATCGGTGCTCACAGGGTTCAGAAGAGGCCATGAGATGCTCTGGAACTGGAGTTGTTCTTTCCAAGGACCCAGGCTTGCTTCCTAGCACTCACGCTGGCTCATACCTACTAGCTCTAGTTCTGGAGGCTCTGGTGCCTTCTTCTGACCCCTGAGCACACCAGGTACACACATGGTATACACATGGTACACACATAGTACACACATGAAGGAAAAACATTCATACACATAAAACTAAATAAATAAAAATTGTTAAATCAATTTTATTAAATTAAATATTAATCGTATGCGCATTACTCCAGAATATACAAGGCTAAACACACAAAATTAGTAGAGTAAGACTGTAACAATTCTTGCCATATAAGTAAAGAAAGTTACTCAGACATAGGACATTTTACAAATAATGTGCACATTTGTTAAAAACTAGACTGAATAGGTATATCTACAGAACACAGTTGTTTTGGTTACCTGGGCAATAGTTATAAGCAACAACTTGCTTTTACTCAGGTGTTAACAAGTTTTAAAAGGCTAAGATTGCACAAGAAGTATCCCTCAGTTGCAGCGGAGGTAAGCTCTTCATCAGTAACGGAGAAACAAACATAAAATTCTTGTTTTTTTTTTTTTTTGGGGGGGGGGTTTCAAGACAGGGTTTCTCTGTATAGCCCTGGCTGCCCTGGAACTCACTTTGTAGACCAGGCTGGCCTCGAACTCAGTAATCCGCCTGCCTCTGCCTCCTGAGTGCTGGGATTAAAGGCGTGCGTCACCACGCCCAGCCAAACATAATTCTTATGCTTGAAAATTAGGAAACATTTAATAACTACTCAATATTTAATATGTACGGCTATGTTACAAGTCTTGTTCTGAGAAAATGGAATTCCATAGAAAGCAAATCAATAACTAAAAGTCTGACGATACAACGCGTTGGAGAATGTGCAGATACCGGCTAATTTTATGTCAATTTGACACAAGCTAGAGTCATCAGAGAAGAGGGAACCTCACTTAAGAAAATGCCTCCATAAGACCCAGCTGTAGCTAGAGAAATGGCTCAGGGGTTAAGAGCACTGGCTGCTCTTCCAGAGGTCTTGAATTCAATTTTCAGCAACCACATGGTGGCTCACAGACATCCGTAATGGAATCTGATGCCCTCTTCTGGTGTGTCTGAAGACAGTGACAGCGTACTCACATACATAAAATAACTTAAAAAAACAAAGAACAACAACAACAAACAAAACAAAACAAAACCCAGCTGTAGGCAAGCCTGTAGGGCATTTTCTTATTTCTGAATTAGCCCATTATGGATGGATGGTACATCCCTTGGCTAGTTAGTGGTCCTGAGTTTTATAAGAATTGAGGCTGAGAAAACTATGAGGAACAAGCCAGTAAGCAGTACCCCTCCATGGCCTCTACATCAGCTCTTGCTTCTAAGTCCCTGCCCTGTTTGAGTTCCTGTCGTTGACATCCTTGGATGATTAAAAGGAATATGGAAGTGTTAGCTGGATAAAAGCTTTCCTCCCTGAGTTGCTTTGGTCACAGTGAATCGATGAAGTGACAACCCTAACGAAGACAGTGGGCTATGAGATCTTTTACTACAGGAGAGCTGAAGTCAGTGGTTCAGCAGATGCAGCCATGCATAAAGTTTACAGGAATAAAACCTGCGTTATAAACACCGGGAGACACACACCAGGATACTCACAGCAGGACTGTCAGTGACAGCCAGACCTGATCAGCAGGAGTACTTCCTGACCGGAGAGTATGGATAAAATACAATGTGGGAGAGTGGGAGAAATTGTCTCTCTCACCGCCTCCACCCTGCCCCCACCCGGCCGCACCCTGCGCCCAACCAAGAGCATGTTGTCTAACCGGTTATCTGATACCAAATGGTCAGCCCTGAAAATATACAGATGAGTAACAGTATACAGACTGAGCAGGTCGTACTTACGTATATAAGAACACACACACAAGCTGGGCATGGTGGCGCACACTCGGGAGGCAGAGGCAGGCGGATTTCTGAGTTCGAGGCCAGCCTGGTCTACAGAGTGAGTTCCAGGACAGCCAAGACTATGCAGAGAAACCCTGTCTCGAAAAACCAAAAAAAAAAAAAAAAAAAAAAAAAAAGAACACACACACACACCCCAATTTAAAAAAAAGGGAGGGCTGGGAACTTGAAAGAGAGTAAGGAGACATGTATGGGAGGCTTAGGAGGGAGGAAAGGGAAGGGGGAAAGGATGTGATTACAATCTCAGAAATACAAAAAATAATCTAAAAACACAATACGGTGAACTTGTGTAGTAGAACACAGCAGGGCAACGAGACACACACATCACAGGCCCTGGCACTGGTGACGTTTACAAGAACGCTGTGCAAAAGAAGCGAGATTTAAAATACGATTCCCTTCCTGCCGAATGGAAAAGAGTCAAGGCAGAAAGCAGTGCAGAGCCAAGGCCGCGGGAGGTCTTCAGAACTGGCTAAGAGGCCCTGTGTATGCTTTTTTTTGTATGACTTTTGTTATAAGTGAAAGGAGAGGAGCAGGGGTTGTGTGGCGAGGAGGAGGGGGGGGGGAGAAGGGGTGGTGGTGCGAGAGGGACAGAGCCAGGCAAGAAATGAGGCATTGTTTGTGGACCTTGGAGGGTGAGAAGTGTTAGGGAGCAGTTGAGTCTGCTACTCTTTCCGTGGGTCTGGAACATACAATAGCATTGGGTCTGGGTTTATGGTTACCCAGCAGGTAGCCAGGTTGTGGTTATATCGCAGAGCTGAGCTCGGGTAAGCCACTGTTAGATGGTTTCTTTCCTAGCAGAACTCAGTCACAAATCTGTCTCCTGGCTTTCAGCACCACCCTCCCCGGGGGTTGGGGGGGAGATTATTATTCCTTCCTTCCAACCCTACATCACCCTTGTCAACTTTAAAATCTTGACTACAATCTGGGTTCCATGAAACACAGCACCCGGGAGGCAGAGGCAGGCAGATATCTGAGAGTTCGAGGCCAGCCTGGTCTGCAGAGTGAGTTTCAGGACAGCCAGCCCTATTTAGAGAAAGCCTGCCTCAAAGCAAACAAAGAAATTAACAAACAAGTCCTGCCTAATGGCTGGAATCTTAGCAGAGGAAGAGAGAACAAAGCTAGTTTGCTTCAGAGTTCAAAGTTGACCGAGATTTTTCTCTCGCTTCTCTGTGATTTCCTGTCTTCCTTACCTTGGGTCTCAGATTTATATTTAGGTTTCGTCGTTCTTGGAACATTTCTCCACAACCTTTTTCTATGAAAGAGAATGTCCCCTGAACACTAACACCATGAATATGGAAGGGGAGGCATGATGTCCCACAGACCTTACTGAAACGTAAGCCTCAGAAATTCCAATGTTAATTATGTGAAACTGTGAATACTTTTTTGCCCTACTGCATCAGAAGTGTCATGGCTAATTGCCTGCTCTGACTCTGGTAAAGGGGGGTTGATTTTAATGATCCAAGCACCAGGAGGTGGGCTTGCAATAATGGTGGATGGGGTGGATGAGCCCTTGGGATGACCCTCTGAGGAGAATCTGGTCCCAGTTTAATTCACTTGATCCAGACAGTCACCAGCAAATTTCATTTAAAGTTTGCCTCTGCTTCTCGGAGACCTGGACAAGTCTGTGGAAAGCCAGAGGTTTTATTGAGATTGGCCACCTTGGGCTATTTTAGGACTAACCTCAGTCCCCAGAAAGTTGCTTTTATAACCCATGTTTGGTGCTTGATTAGATCTGGTGCTGCGGTCCTGGGGAGACACGGCTTTTTATATCCTCTGTTATCTACTGGGTCATCATGGAGAGCTCTTGTTTGGTTTTATTTTAGAACAGACAGGAAGAGATGTGAGCAAGGGACATCAAGGCCTCTGTTTTATCACAGTCGTTTGACTGAGCACACCACTGGGCTGTCGGCTCCATGTGTAAAGGCTGCTGCCGCCAAGCCTGACCTGAGGTGGAAGGAGAGACCTGGTTCCTGCAAATTGTCTTTTGGCCTCCAACAGGTACTTTTGAACTTGTGTGCAAGTCCCTAACAAAACAAACAAACAAACAAACAAGGAAACAAACACATAACTAACAAGTAACTAACTAAACTAACTAACTAGGATATTTCACTATTAAGCATAGTAGAGAACATTTGCCACCCAGGAGACTGAGGCAAGAAGATCAAGAGTTCAAGACCATCCTGGGGGACATAATGAGCCCTTTTTTTTTTTTAATGTATCTGCTCAGGAACACAAAGATGTCCTTAGAATCTGACAATTGAGAAGGGAAGGTTTTGGTGCATATGCCATGTCACACAGGTATGAGTATAATTCCTTTCCAATCGGGCTGAAACGGTGAGAAGTTATTTGTTAACAGTTGCCCCTGAAGAAACAGAAATTATTCTTCTGTGTGATGACCCCGAGGAAAGAACACTTCCACCCAGAAAATTCTTCTTCCTCAATGATACTGATTTCTTCTTTTTTTTGGTTTTTCAAGACAGGGTTTCTCTTGGCTGTCCTGGAACTCACTCTGTAGACCAGGCTGGTCTTGAATTCAGAAATCTGCCTGCCTCTGCCTCCCGAGTGCTGCGATTAAAGGCGTGCGCAACCACCGCCCGGTTCTGATTTCTTATTAACCACAGCAGAGTCTTCAGCCCTAGCCAACCAGCAATGATTATCCTAGTAAAGCAAAGGTTTCACTTGCACAGATCAATAACCTCCAATATCGCAAAACATCCCAGAGAGTCTTTGTTTTCCCCTGGGACTTCTTCACAAGCCATGCCTCCATCAACTGCAGGCTCTTAGCAGCATCTTCCCAATTCCCACAGAACAGCTCACCAAACCTTAAGCACTCAATTACTTTGCAGCCCAAAGTTTCAAATGCTTCTATCATCCTGTCTGAAAAGCTTAGTTAGGACCATCACAGTGTTCCCTTGGTCGCAGGGCTCACTTGTCCCACAGTACCCCACACCTGGCAATAATTTCTCTCCTAGTTTCTTTCTTTTTTGCTGTGGTAAAATATTGACCAAAGCCAACCTGTGGCGGAGTGGGGGGTGGGATTATTTGGCTTATAGGTTACAGTCCATCACTGCAGGGAGCTCAAGACAGGGACTTGGGGACAGGCACTAAAATTGGGCTGGTGAGATGGCTCAGCGGGTAAGAGCACCCGACCGCTCTTCCGAAGGTGATAAGTTCAAATCCCAGCATCCACATGGTGGGTCACAACCATCTGTAACAAGATCTGGCGCCCTCTTCTGGAGTGTCTGAAGACAGCTACAGTGTACTTACATAAATAAAATAAAATAAATCTTTAAAAAAAAAAAGTTTTAAGCCGGGCGTGGTGGCGTACGCCTTTAATCCCAGCACTTGGGAGGCAGAGGCAGGTGGATTTCTGAGTTTGAGGCCAGCCTGGTCTACAAAGTGAGTTCCAGGACAGCCAGGACTAAGCAGAGAAACCCTGTCTCAAAAAACCAAAAAAATAAAAATAAAAATAAAAAACAACAAAAAAAAATAAAGTGGGGCTGTGAAGGAGGGTTGCTCTCTGGCTTGTTTCCATGTTCATGTGAAGGAGGGCTGCTCGCTGGCTTGCTTCCATGTTCAGATTCAGCTTCCTTTCTTTTACAACCCAGAATCACCTGCCAAGGGTAACACCACTCACTATGGGTGTGATGGTTTGTATATGCTTGGCCCAGGGAGCGGCACTATTAGGAGGTATGGCCTTGTTGGAGTAGGTGTGTCACTGTGGGTGTGGCCTTAAGACCCCCACCCTAGCTGCCTGGAAGTTAGTATTATGCTAGCAGCCTTCAGATAAAGATGTAGAACTCTCAACTCCTCCTGATCCTGGAGGAGCCATGGATGCTGCCATGATCCTGCTATGATGATAATGGACTAAACCCCTAAACCTGTAAGCCAGCCCTAATTAACTGTTATCCCATATAAGACTTGCCTTGGTCATGGTGTCTGTTCACAGCAGTAAAACCCTGACTATGACAATGGTCTAGGCATCAATTAGCAGCCAAGAAAATGTCTCAGAGACATGTCCACAGGCCAGTCTGGGGGCAACCATACATTAACTGAGGTCTGTCTTTCCAGGTGTCCTTAATTTGTGTCAAGCTGACAAAAAGACCAATGGGTACAGTCTTATACTGAGATAGGAACACAGCTTCGTAAGCTATATGTGGGAATTACTGTTGGGGGATTGTAGACTAACACGTAGCAGCTAGACTTTCAGTTGCTTTAGTGTATTCTTCTACTCCCGAGCCCAGAAGCATCTTTATCAGATTTATTGTGCAAAAGTGTACCAGCCGTATAAGATGGGGACAGATAATGAAGACCAGGAAAACAGCAGGGTCTACTCAGAATCCAAGTTTTTATAAGAATGTGATGCTCAGGACTGGGCGCACATCATGGAGGCTACCTTTACACTATAAGGTCTCTTCTCCCTACAAGCTAATCAGAGTGAGATAAAAGAACATCGCAGCTACAGTGACACCCAGAGACTAAGGCCGCACTATGAGACGTTCTTCTCAATAGTTTAGTAGTGTGGCTAAGGCCGCACTATGAGACGTTCTTCTGAATAGTTTAGTAGCGTGGCTGGGGTACTCATCCACAGAGTCTGGCATCCCAGTGACCCAAGCTTATAACCAACCAACTAATGAAGGCTTCCTTCCCTATATATACCACTCTTAAAATACAAAGACTATGTATTCTCTCATCTCTAATTTTCATGCAGAATTTATGAAATCTGTTTTTCTTAATCGAACATAACCAATGTTTCCTCCCTATATTTTCAAGCCCCGCCCCTACCCTTCCAAGTTTCCACCTCACTCCCCAAGTTCCCACCTACCCTCTCAAATATCTGACCTGGAATTGGACTGGATAAGCCACACTCCTGGACCTCTGCACCTGCTTCCCATGATCTTTGGTGCCTCTCCAGGAACTTCCCCTCCCTCTTGGCCCAGACCCCTTGTACTCTCTGGGTGCTGCATGGTCAGAGCCTCTGAGCGACATGATATTCTGATGCTGAAAGCCCTGACACACAGTACCCACAACAATAGCAGCCAAGGGCCTTGTGTGATGGCATAACCCAGCTCCTACTGCGTGGGGCTCAGTCTGACTTAGCCTATCTTGGCAGCAAACGTGGGAAGCATTTCACTGGGAACAGGAGCCGTCTTCACGGGTAGAAGGCAGGGAGCACACCGGAAGAGAACCATCAAGATAGAATCCTTTATGCTAGGCACCACTGGAGAGATGGGGAGGAATGGCCCATGGCAGAAAGCCTGCAGAACACGCCAGTCTTTTCTTACTGTAGTAAGGCTCCCATAGGAGGGACGACAGCAGGACTGGCCTGCAAAGCTCTGAGAACCTTTGCTACAGTCTTATTAGAAGTCATTCTGGATAAGCTCAGCTGCATCTCGCCTGTTTCTAGTTCTCCTGTAGTTTGAAAACACAAACAGCAGACATTTGCACATGAGTGCACGTGTGTTATGGTGAGCCTGTGAAAGTCAAAGTATAACTCTCTGATTGTGCTGAGGGATACCAAGGAAAAGCGTTCTGCTCTTTCATGAGCCAGTTTAGGGATCATCTAAAGTTTATTGACCATGTATGGCAAGAACAGCAGAGGCAACAACAACAAATTTGTTGAAGGAGCAGATTGATCATTAATTTTTCGAAAACAATATTGCATGGTGTGTGTTCATCTTTGTTTTTGGGAAATCAAATTTCTCACATCTGCCCAATATATGTCTTGTTATTTACATAAACATTCTGACCCTGGGCACTTTAAGATAACTTAACTTGCTTTTATTTTAACAGCAGCAGTAAGGCAGGCATAGATGAAATAGTTCTTTGGTGCCTCGAAAATTTCCCTGGCTAGAACTCTTCATCACCAAGACATACAACCAGGGAAACTCAAAAAACACACTTGCAGTTACTGAACTACTGGTGACCAATGACACTCACCCACACTTAATTTTTTATATAGTTAGACAGCACTGTTCATTTATTTCTCCTTCCCAGATTCTTGTAAACTTGGGGGTTTTGATCACTTGGCTTCCTTTTATCAAAGTGATGTTAGGCTGTTACAGCCTACAAGATGACTACCTTCCCAGCCTATGTCATCTCTATATTATAACCAAATTTTCTTCTTCCTCCTCCTCCTCTCCTGCTCTACCCTCTAAGCAGGGAAAGGAGTTTTCACAAAGGACAGGGGTGGTTAGTGGGCATCTAAACATGGGAACTAGGGGGCACTGGCCCTACAGCTCTTAATAATTCTCTCAATTGAGGGTCGGTGCAGTGTTAACTCAGATTTAGAAACACTACTGTTCGGTCTATCAAAAACAAAAACAAAAACAAAACACGATTCAGCTGAGGTCTCTCAATCATTAAGGGCTGAAAGGAAATCGTATTCAGGTCTTCTGAAGTCTTCTGTGTGGGCTGGAGAATCCTGGGGAGGAGAATGGTACTTGGTGGCTCTTATTTAAGTAGCTATTGCACAAATACATCAAGCATCTGCTTTCTGCGTCTTGGACGCTATTTAAAGCGCTGGGGATTCCGTGATGGAGGGTGCAGGGGAGGAGAATCTGTTGTTATGGAGTTTTCATTCTCGGAATTTAAGTACTTAGCTTCATAATTTTCATAAACTCACAACAACCTGGGTAGAAACAGCTGGGTCCTACAAGAAACTGTATCTCACCCTGAGCTTTCTAGAGGGAGGGAAAATTGGTTTTTTGCTGCAGAAGGGAGAAGCAGATCGGTCGCGCCTCCCTCCGCCTTCCTCTGCACCGCCAGGCCTGGTGCGGCCAGATCGCCTGGAATTATTAACAATCGCTACCCAGTCCTGCGGGCCGCTGGAAGAAGGATCTGGCTCTCCCACAGTCCTCCAAGGAAGGAATGCGGAGAGCGGGTGAAAAGCCCACCCAGGCAGACGGTCTCTCTCCGGCTTGGGAGTGGGGGTCGTGCAGCAAACTGCTTTCTCATGCTGTCCTATTAAACATTGCAGCCACATGCTCTTTGCAGCTTCTCTGAGGCTACTGCAGCATCCCTGCCCCGCCCGTCAGCTCATACAACAGAGCTCCACTGCAGCTTCGGAACCCTGTTCTCTTTCTTCCTCACTTCCTCGTTGCCATGGAGACACACGTCATTTACGTGCTGTGCGTCGCCTTGGAAACGGGGGAGCATCCGCGGCGCCGCCGGGAGACCCGCCCCTGCCTCTCCAGCCGCACTCGCGGGCACTGCTGGTGGATGGCTGGGGGGAGTCCCGAGACTGACGCGCTGCGGGTCCCCGTCTCGACCCCGAGCCCTCTCGAGCGCCTCTGTGACCTGTGAGCACTCTTTGTCGATGATTGCCAGGAGGGCAGCGGGGGCATAGGTACCACACTGGAGGCGAGCGGGCAAGCCACTTTTGCCTCTGGGTAAGCCCGAAGATCCTGGTCCTGAGACCCTAGACGGGTCTTCTTTCCATCGACTCTTCTCAGCCCTCCTTGATTCCGCCCGTGTCCTCTGCCTGGGGCCGCTCTCTTCACGTAGGCTCCCCGCCCCTCTAGGGAGCCTAGGTGTCCCTGGGCTCCACCCCGTCTCTCCCGGGACCTCTCCCCCTCCACACCCTTCCCCCCACCCTGGAGGCCCGTCTGGACACGACCCAGAGCTGCCACCGCCCGCTTCTGCCACTCAATGGAGGACAGTCTGCTGGAGATCATGACCAAGGACGGCGGCGACATGCCGGCGCCTCTGGAGGTGTCCACGGTGCCCGCCGTTGGGGACGTGATCTCTGGGGAGTATAACGGCGGTATGAAGGAACTGATGGAGCACCTGAAGGCCCAGCTGCAGGCCCTGTTTGAGGACGTGAGGGCCATGCGAGGGGCACTGGACGAGCAGGCCTCGCACATCCAGGTTCTGTCGGACGACGTGTGCGCCAACCAGCGGGCTATAGTCTCCATGTGCCAGATTATGACCACTGCGCCCCGCCAGGGAGGCTTGGGCGTGGCCGGCGGCAAGGGGAGCTTCCCAAGTGTTCCCCACGAGCCAGAGACACCTTCTCCTGGGATCGGGGACAGCGGCTTGCTGGGTCGCGATCCTGATGAAGATGAGGACGAAGAGGAGAAAGAGACACCTAACCCCGCCACACCCACCAGTCACTGCGAGCTCTCTGAGAGCCCCGGTCTCCTTGGTGAGGATGGGCCACTTGTGGAGCCCCCCGACCTTCCTGACATTACCCTGCTGCAGCTGGAGGGCGAGGCCTCTCTGTGAGGGGGACCCCACCGGGGAACCAACTACCCTTGCTGGCTTTGGGTTTCCAAGAGCTTAACCCGAGGGGACTGAACAGTGCGGTGCAGTGTTCTTCACTTAAAACGTGGTCCTTATAGGTCAGGGAGAGAGACTCCCTCACAGAAGGATTTGTAGGGTGAAGGACTTTGGAAGCATCGCGAATTCCACCCAACCAGGCATCATAGCAAACTGCAGAAAGGTGAGGTTCCCAGAAAGGACGTGCCCATCTCTGGACTCCCATCCATCCCCTTACCTTGCCCCCTTCTTCTCTTCCTAGGAAACAGGAGAATTATGTAAATAAAATTCTGCTTTTTCTATTCTGAAAAAGAAGTCATCTAGGACTTTGGCAAATAATCTGTATTTACCTAGAAATTAAGGAATTGGGGGTATTCTGTTCTGGCAACAGGAAATTTACCCTTTTGCCGAACCCCAAGATATTCACTGCTCTGCGGAAACCTCTTCCCCCTTACAGATGGCCCTGCAACTGCTGATGGGTAAAGGAAGCTTGAGGAGGGAACTGCAGCCCTAGGAGTCAGGGTACTCGGGTTCCCAGGGCCCCTAGGCTGGGAGGAGCTGGCTCTAATGTGCATGAAGACTTAAGAGCTCAAGCTCTGGCACTGAGCATGCAGAGCCGAGCCTGCCCCGTCGCTGACTTCACCTGGGATTGCTTGGCCACTCACCTGGGCCTAGAGAACAAAGTGCTCAGGTCTCAGGACTGCTCAGCGACTGTCCAGATTTAAGGGGACATCTGAGGAACTCTTGGGGGAGGGGCGCTGCAGCCCCAAGCTGTCTTTTTTTGGCTATACCTGCTTAACTTCAGTTCCTTTTATTTTTTTCCTGTCAATATGTCGGTGCCCTCTGCTTTCTGGTGTTGCCTCCATCATGTCTTGTGTTATGTGTGTCCACTTGTAGTAGTGTGTGAGCCCTCAGGGGCAGGGCTTGTGGCTCTAGTATTAGGTTCAGGGGGCTTCAGACCCGTCTGCAAGCCCTGGGCTATCATGGCGCTTTCTGCTCTTTTCCCTTTTTTGCCCCACTCCTCAACCCAGGGCATGGAGCATGTGGCTGTCCTGAGGGTCCTTAACTGATGTGCTTCCCTCCTACCTTCTGAAGTGGTGACTGTGTGTGCCCCTCCCTCCTCCTCTGTGTACCCTTTCTCAATGCTTTGCTTGATGTCAACCTTAATAAAAAGGCACCATCTCCCCTCTTGCTGACTGGTACTAAGCGGATTTAAGGCTGGGGCTTCTGGGTCTGCTGTGGATCAGGGCTTAGTAGAAAATGTAGGGACCAATCCCTTCCCTCCTCTCTCCTTGCCTCCAGTCCCGAAGAGTTAACTGACTTTGTCCTGGTTGGGACAAGCTTGCCAGCTCTGTCTGCTTTCCCTTCTGCCCTGGACCTTGATCCAAAGTGGACCTGGAAATGCAGAGATCTGCATGGAAATACCCGGCTAACAAGGGTTTTGGTAGCCAGCACTCCACACCTGCAAGAGATTTCAGTGAAGCAAGCCATGGGGGTGACTTCTGAATGAGAGCCCTGGTACAGCAGCCGTGCCACCTGGTACAGCAGCCGTGCCACCTGTTCTAGGGATGGAGTGGGAGTCACTTCTCTGGAGGGGTTTCCCGGGGTTTCTGGAGTGGAGTGACACATCACTAAGGAAACCACTGGGACTGCCTCAGGCCTCTAGTGGAAGATGTGGGCAAGGTACTCCCCGGGGAGTCAACACTGACATCATCTCAAGGCAGCTCCCTTGGGAGATAGAGATTTCCTGAGGCTGCCCCAGAACAAAGGTTGAGAGCCGACTATGATGTGTGTGTGTGTGTGTGTGTGTGTGTGTGTGTGTGTGTGTGTGTGTGATGTAAATTACTTCCATTACAGAGAAGGCTAAAGAGCACTGAAGGGTTCGATGCAGGTTTGATTTTTTAAATTCCAACACTGAGTTGACTGCCTAAGACTTGCTCTTCACAATGCATATGATAGGAATCAAACTATGACTCCTAGGACATCTTGTGCAAATGTTAGCTTCTCGGTAGTTCGGTGGGGTACCTTCTCGGAAGGTAGGGTGGGGATGACTCCTCCAGCGTAGCAGAACCCGGGGAAGGTCCAGAGACAATTCCCTACCCCCGATTTTAAACGCTTATTACTGATGTGCATGTGCTTTTGTGCCTCTGTGTGCGCACGTGCACAAACAGTGCCCACAGAAGAGCCAGGAGAGAATGGCTTGGGACCACACCAGAGGAAGCCTTGAGGTACACAATCCTCGGGTGACAAACTGGGACTCAGGCAGGTGGGAGCTGAGTGACATGGGTGCTGAGGACACTCAAGTCCCCCCGGGAGAGCAGCACATATTTATAATCAAGACGTTTCTTCAGTTTTTATTTTGCAGGTCAACTTTGTGCCATCCTCCCTTCTTCCCTCCCGTTCTTCTTTAGACAGGGTCTTACCACATAGTCCTGGATAGCCTGGAACTTACTATGTAGAACAGACTGGCCTCTGACACACAGAGATCCAACTGCTTTTGCCTCTTGAGTAAACTCTTTTAATATAATCTTTTCCTACGTAAAGAACCCTTACCCTTGAGGACAGAATTAAGGAAAAGGGCATGGTTGGCTTCTTAAGATAGCATGGACCTTTTCATTTTAAGGAGAGGTAGAGACAAGCCAGAAAGGCTGTGGACTAACCCTGTATTCATACATAATATGCCAGAGGAAGCTGTGAGGTGTGCAGCCCTTGGGTAGCTTGCTGGGCCCCCAGGAGAGCAGCTAGAGCATCCAGCTGAGGATGAGGACTTAGGTTTCTGCTACAGTTTCAATGTTCAGCATCCATTACCAAGGCGGTGATCAGTTACTGAGCTCCGATTTTATCTCCCAGCAATTCTATGAGGTAGAAAGCGTTGTTATTTTTTACATAACAGCTCAGAAACAGATTTAAGACTTCAAGGTCACAGACTGGAATGTGGCAAAGCTGGGACCTAATGCTGAGACAGTTTGATTTAAAGAAGCCTTGGATAGAAACCATCTCTCTAATTTTTTTTTTTTTTTAATTTGGCTCCTCAAAGAGCCTGAGAGTATCCTGAAGAAGAAATAAACCACATTTGGGCAGTTTTCAGCTTCTCAGATTGAAGAGATTACAGTTCAGGCTTTGGTTCTAGACCTTTCTCAGCACTGGGTGCAGATGGATGTTTGGATCTGCTATTGGAGAGGAAGCGTCCAGAGCTTGCAGGCATCCCTGTCAGTTTCTTCCATAGGTGAGCTCTCTTTTTGTTCCCTATAGGTCAGATTCTCTGTCATTTGAGGCCAAGCCCATTTAGACTCCATAGAAAGTTCTGGTTGAGGTCTTTAGCCATGGACTTCAGGTCTATCCCTCTGTACACTGTCCTCCATGTGTTCTCAGCCCCTTAGTTATTCCCTGCAACCTGGCAAGTCCAGGTAGAAGCCTTCCCACAGAGAGCAATTGTTCTTCCTGGCCCCCTTTCTTATCTGCACCAGCATCTCACAGATTTTGGACAGGTTACTCCTTCACCCCTGTTTCTCCCTTCTCTGTCCCCCCGACCCCCGGCTTCTGAGGTCTCTTCTCCAGCCTGCTGATAAGGGAATTTCAGCTGGAGTTCCTCACCCAGGGGTCATGGCAGGGCTCACTGCTGAATTTTTCAGGAAGCAACATACATTGGATATTACAAAGCCTGCAAATATATATTTTTTCTCTAGAGATAAAGGCCCATTCTTTTTGCTTAGCCTTTAAGAGTAAGTATCGGGCTTTTGTAAAATGAGACGTGTCATTGAGTAAAGTGTAAGGAGATGTTTCAACTCAGAAAGAGCCAATGAAGAAAAGACCATTTGAGCCTGGCCCTTGCAGCATCCGTGCCTCCTGGAGCCTCCTGAGTATTTCCTGCCTGGAATTGGAACGGCCATCTCGATGGAATTATTCACCACTTTCTTGATGAATTTTAATTACATTAGCATCTGTCAAGTGCTATAGTCCTTCTTCCCATTGCTTCCAAGTCTTTAACAGTAGAGTTTTGACAGAGATGCCGAGAGTCGAAGTAAGCAATGTCTTAGTTCACGTGGAAATTCACAAGCACATCACTGTTCACCCCGATAGGACACCAAAGACAAAGCGAGGAACCAGCCCACGCAAGGCTAGGTTGGACAACTAGTGAGTTTATTGGTTTGTTTAATAGGGGGGTTGGAATTGAATGAAGTATTAGAGAAACATGGGTAGCTCCAAGACATCACAAACAGCCCACCTCAGCATGGGTGGACCTCCCTGCCCACTGGCAGGCAGCTCTCTCAAAGAGTCTCTCATACACCCGTAAGGTGAGTGAGCTGCTTCCCTAACCTTTCAGGGGTGGGTCTTGTGAAGTGGGTAACTTTGAGCTCCTCCATCCTCCCTTCTGGAAGGCACATTTTAATGGAGAGAAAACTTAATATCAACCTCCATGGCTTCAAGCTAAACTTTTCAGTTTGGGGCGAACCCAATCCCACATACAACTCGTCACAACTGTTTCTGGAACCACTGCCTCTAACCCACCTCACGTGCCTCTCTTGGAGTTCTGCTCCCAATCTCAAAGACAAAGCACATACAGTTTCATAGCAATAAGCTACAGCTTTAACCTGGTACAGCTAAACTCTGCTCTTGGAGAACGACTTCCTTCCCTGTGACATAAACTGGCCCTTCCACACAGCACACAGATTTATGGACTCACAATGGTGTTGTAGGTTATGCTTTCTGCTTGACGTCTATGAGTGGAAGCCTTCCTAGAACTAAGCTATGGCACCCCTCAAATATATGTCTATATGTCTCGCAAACGTCTTGCTTCCAGAGGCAGCTTTTCATAAACTTCTTCCCTTATTAAAATGCTTAATATAGAACTGTATTCAGGGCATCTACTGTGGTCGGAATACTGAGGTACAAAAGGGCTGTCCATCAATCTTTCATACTAGCTATCATCACCCCCTCCCCGTCTCTACATTGTCCTCAGAAGGTGAGTTCCCCCTGAAAAACAGCTTTTCTGCTCGGAAGCGCTGTGTTTAGAGAAAGAATCCAGCTCTGTAAATAGTGCTGTAAGACCGCCACCTTTTGAGGAATAGAGACATTACAAGAGGAACCTCAAAGTGAGTTTGTCTTTTTCTCTTCAGGACTGGCAAATGCCTATTAAAGGCTTGGCTTCCTGCCATGTGGTGGGTGGCAAGCTGAATAAGTAGAATGGATCTGAAGAATATATATATATATATATATATATATATATATATGCAACTGCCATAAACTAACTTCGCTCCTCCTGCAGTTACCTACTCTGAAAATTAATCTTCCTAAACCAGAGTTCTGAATAGTTACTCTCCTTAACAATCTGCAACATCTCCCCATTGCTCCCTATTTTAAACATAAAATATGGCATGTGTGTGCGTGTGTGTAGGAGTCAAGCTCCTCCCTACCAAGGGCAGGGTATACCCTCCCCCACCCCCCTATATTTCTTTTCCTAGCTACTCTTTAAGGACCGTCTTACCTCATCAGAAGCTCAGATCATTCCAATCAATGCTGGAGAGGATTCCCAAGTGAATTATGCTCCTTCAGTCCTGGATGAGCCTACATTCCTTTCCAGAAAAGTCAGGTACAAACCTCATCTCCAGAAATGAGCCTTCTGTCCTAGTTACTGGCATTACCTGTCTCCCCTGGTTGTTTGCCCCTCATGCTGCCTGAGAGTGAAAAAATCCCCAGAGATACTAGACAATCCTTTTTGATTATGAATGTGTGCTTTTATTTCTAAGAGCAAGGTTCACCATTTTCATCAAATTTCTTAATGGGTAAAGTTGAAAGGAATAGTGAAGCGGGCAGTGGTGGTGCACGCCTTTAATCCTGGTACTCGGGAAGCAGAGGCAGGTGGATTTCTGAGTTTGAGGCCAGCCTGGTCTACAGAGTGAGTTCCAGGACAGACAGAGCTATACACAGAAACCCTGTATTCAACAACAACAACAACAAAACAAAAAAAGAAATAGTGAACTCTGTGGCCAAAGTGTCCTGCTCCTCATTCCCTGGAGATGCCTCTGCTGCTCGGCACTCGGTAAAGCTCCTGACTTTAGTACTTTGACCTGCCATTTACATCAATCAAATCCCCTCCATTCTTCAAGGCTCTTCACCCCTTCCACTTTAGACATGAAGAAACGTGACCTCATCCTCCCTCTAAGCATCTATGACTTTTTGTTTGTGTTTGGTGGCGGCAGGGTGGTGGGTGGTGGTGGGGTATGACAATAACCTTATTGCCTTTTTCTTTTAGATTTATTTGTTTTATGTATGTAAACACACTGTTGCTGTCTTCAGACACACCAGAAGAGGGCATCAGATTAGATTACAGATGTTTGTGAGCCACCATGTGGTTGCTGGGAATTGAACTCAGGACCTCTGGAAGTGCAGTTGGTGTTCTTAACCGCTGAGCCATCTCTCCCGCCCCCCCCCCCCCTTATTGCCGTTTTCTACTCCCTGCCTGCTTGTGTTCAACCCTGAGCACACTGTCCATCTGTTTCCAGACTTGTGGGTACCTTGAGAGCTGCGACTGTATATTCGTGCTTATAGATAGGGTCTGAGGTGTCTACCGGGACTTTATGGTAATTTTGGGTGAGTGGCACCTCATTTTAGGATCCCCAAGGAAAGGAGAGAACACTGCCAAGGATGATCATTGTGTTCTTATCACTTGGGTCTTAAAGGTTCATTCTTATTTAAATATCATTTATTTCTAATTTCAAAAGGGACTTTAAAATATCACTACCATGTACACAACTACAACTAAAAGTCATTCCAGAATTACAATTACTTTGCCTTGAGCATGGCACTTCTGAATCACTTTTGTCCCTGTCTGTATTTTTTCTATGCATTTCTATTAGATGCCATACTGAGTTTTAGCAAAGCAGTTTCTTAGGAAGAAAATGTTGCCTGCGGGAGTTTCCTCCACAGCCCAATTCCTAATCTCTAATGTTGTACTTCCTTTGATCTTGCCAGAGACAGTTTAAGGTAAGTGTTTGAACAACACTAGTATTTCTCCAGAGGGTTGATGAACTGAGGGTTTCCAGTCATGTTACTTTGAATGATAGCTAAGGTCAGGCTTGAGTAGTGTCTTTGTGTCCTAACTTCTGGGAGCTGACAGGAATTATAAACTACCATTGGTTATATAGGACATTCTATTTGAAAGATGTTTAGATGTGTGGGAGAAAACAGTTTCCTGTATCAATGGAATTTACATTATTATCATTGTTTTCCTGAGGAAAGACCTCACTCTGTAGAGCAGGCTGACCTCTAACTCACAGAGATCCACCTGTCTTTGCCTCCAGAGTGCTGGGATTAAGTATGTGCTCCATCACACCAAGCAAAATTTACATTATAAAGGCATCTTGATAATAGCCCAAAAAGGTGTTCAGCTGAATAATAAAAGGAAAAGGAGCAATTGAGAGGTGAGGGCTGGAGAGATGGCTCAGTGGTTAAAAGCACTGACTACTCTTCCAGAGGTCCTGAGTTCAAATCCCAGCAACCACATGGTGGCTTATAACCATCTGCAATGGGGTCTGACGCCCTCTTCTGGTGTGTCTGAAGAGAGCAAGGGTGAATACATTAAATAAATAAATCTTGAAAAAAAAAGAATTTAAGAGAAGAAGAGGTGAGGCTGGAACTGAAACATTGTCACCTCTAAGAATCGTTAGCTTTTTCTGAAAGAAACTTTGTTGATGTTTGTGCAGCTATTTTATATGTAAGTTATATGTCCAGTGGGACTTACCAGTTCTACCAGAGATCTGATTGAATCTGACACAGATTGCAGTTCCTAAGCCAGAGAAGTCTGAAGAATCCAAGATGGCTTCTGTAGGGTCTGGTGGTTCACTTTCCTCTGTGCCCACATCTGACTCCATTGGGGCAGCCTTGGCATGGCTTCTCAGGAACTCCAAGATACACAACACATAGCCCCGCTTCAGCAATATATCAGGAGATACAATTCTACTAGACATTTTTTTTTCCTTGTTCCGGTCAACCCCGCTCGCTCTGCTCGACCCTGCTCGCTCTGGCCAGCCCCACTTGCTCCCGGCCGCCCCCATACGGCCCCGCTTGTTCCAGCCAGCCCCGCTGGCTCCGATTGGCTCCGCTTGCTCTGGTTTGGCCCCGCTCGTTCTGGCCATCCCCGTTCGGCCCCACTTGTTCCGGCCCTGCTAGCTCTGGCGTCCCCGCTTGCTCCGGCCGTCCCCGTTCGGCTCCGCTCACTCCGGACAGCCTGGCTTGCTCCGTTTGGTCTCTCCGGTCCAAGGATTCATTTCTTATTATTCTTCATAAGTACGCTGTAGCTGACTTCAGACGCACCAGAGGAGGGCGTCAGATCTTGTTACGGGTGGTTGTAAGCCACCATGTGGTTGCTGGGATTTGAACTCATCACCTTTGGAAGAGCAGTCGGGTGCTCTAACCCGCTGAGCCATCTCACCAGCCCTCTACTAGACATTTTAAGCCTTTCCTTGCAGACAACTAGAAAAATGGAATGGGTGGAGAGAGTGGTGAAGAGCAACCCTGGGAAGTCCCACTGTGGAGCCTACGCCTTTTGTAGACGTCTTTACCCCACCTACCCGGTATGGAGCTCACAATGCTGATGAAACAATGCTATGTTCTTGAGTAGGGGCAGTGTGCTTCTCAGAGGACGGGAGGAAAAGCCTCTGAACTGTGAGTATTGATGACTGAATTGGGAATATGTCAATGTATAAATATTGTTGTATAGCTGCTGAGTCCAGTATAGTCTTGGTGGGAACAGCATGACACGGTTCCTGCCCCTGGGACAGGGCCACCGGATGTGGGCTTCCACTAGTGCAGATGCCTGCCATGGGCATAAGGCTTGTTTGTGTAATAAGGTATTTGCACATTCCTCCGAGGAATTTCCTCTCTATTAATTTTTTTTTTTTTTTCGAGACAGGGTTTCTCTGTATAGCCCTGGCTGTCCTGGAACTCACTCTTTAGACCAGGCTGGCCTTGAATTCAGAATCTGCTTGCCTCTGCCTCCCGAGTGCTGGGGACCTTCAGGACAGCCTTTAAGGCTGTGGAAAAGAACTCGAAAAACATGAGTTTGAAAATATATAATTTCCAAACTATGCAAAAAGTAGAAATGCAATATGAATTATATGAGGGGCTTCATGAATCTAAAGGAACAGAGGCAGCTGCATTAATGAGCCAGCTTGTTAGAAAGATACAAAGACAGGCAGATTCCTGAGTTCAAGGTCAGCCTGGGACACAGGGAGTCCAGGCCAGGGCCAGAAATGCTAATTTCAGGACTCACCCTGCTAGTTTATCCTCCGTGCTTAACAGAGAGGCAGGAAGATTTCTGAATGCTTCTGCAATAGTAAAAGGAAATATGTGCTTTCTGTCTCCTAAGAATTAAGGTTTTAGGGTCACAGGATGCTGATTCATAGGATAACCAAAGGGAACCTGGCGTGAATAATGGGATTGATATGTAAATAAAAAACCAGGATTTTAGTCTGCAGGAGAAGAGCTAGCAGAAAGTGATAGCAATTCTTAGAACTTTCTCTAGAGAGAGCTGTCTCTAGAGACATCTCTGGAGATGTCTGGAGAGGGAGAAACAGCTCTTCTATCATTTTTTTTCTAACAGGAATTACTTAGAGAGCAGATACAGCTCTTATAGAGTGTTTTCTAGCAGCTAGCCAGAGAAGGCTGTCTGAAGAGTTCTTAAAGAAATTTTTCTGGATTTCTGATTTCAGTCAGAAAACCCATGAGCTATCCAGAGAGCTTTTTACAACTTTTAATAGGAGAGATAGCTGTCTTAACCAGCCAGCTTTTAGAATAAAAAAAAAGCTGTCTAGAGCAGAGAAATACACACACACACACACACACACACACACACACACACACAGAGAGAGAGAGAGAGAGAGAGAGAGAGCGCCATCTTAACAGTACTAGGACCCCAACTTGGTACCACAATTTGACTTTGAGTCATTTCTTTTTGCTGCTCCCAGACACCCCTTCTCCAGGTTGGTCCTTGGCATATGGGGAAAGTGGCTGTGCATGCAGGCAGGACAAGGTACAATAGAAATGAAGTACTGTAGAGAGTCAGAGTACGGAGAACATTGGAAGAAAAGCAGCAGCTGGCATAGCATCCCACTCTGGGAAAAGGAAGTAGAGTGCTCTTGGCCAAACCACCAGCAAAAGTTCCCTAAATGAGCTACATAGGGTGTCTGCACAAAGCACATTACAAAGTGCATTGTGTCAAAACAATTCTTGCATTTTACACAAAGACACAACGTATCACAAGCAAAAGAGAAACAGTTGACCTGAACTCTTGCCTGAAACATAGCAGTCAAAAGGGGCCAGCAGTCCCTTGTTCCAAAGAAACAGAGCTAAGTTCTGGCACGGGAGAAGGGCTTACACACCCCAGGACACAGACTGTGTTCTCTTGTTCTCTTGGAACAGAAGTAGCTCACTGTAATCTACAGAACTTTAGCCTTGAATTTGGTAACTTTGAGAAGAAGAGGGTCATGGAGAGGTTGACAAAACCAGACAGGTGAAGGTCATAAAACAATACCCAAAGAAAAGGGAGAAAGAAAGGCCGAGTGGTGCTTTACATGACGAAGGCAAGGCGGTGTTCTGTACTGAACTCTCAGGTCCCAGAGAGCCAGACGCAAAAAGGAGTCACTTTGGTAAATAAGAGGAGAGGCAAGAGGTATCTTTGTAAAAATGTGCCAGAGGCTAAGAAAACAGACAAATAGGCAGGATTGCAGATCTCAAGAACAAACATGGGCATGAAGCCAAGTTCCAACAGGAAGGGGAAAGTTAATTTAATGGAAATGGGAGCCCTTAGGACAGTGGTTCTCAACCTGTGGGTCGGGACCCCCGTCCTAGTACATCAGATACCCTGCATGCCAGATATTTGCATTATGATTTATAACAGGAAAATTACAGTTATGAAGTAGCAATGAAATAGCTCTACGGCTGGAGGTCACCACAACTTGAGGGACCAGTGTTAACCTTGCATTAGCAAGTCTGAGGACTGCTGTTATAGAAGGGAGGGGCCAGCAGACGTTGCTGCTCAGGGTCTGCTTGTTTCTCAGAGGAGAATCTTGAAGGTAATCATGTGGATGGGTTCCTGATAGCCCAGGAGATCAGGTGAACAAACAAACAAACAAACAAACAAACAAACAAACAAACCTGAATGCCAATACTTAGATGATAGACTCTTTGTAGTTGAAAAGTCTATGGAAATAACGGTTCGCAGATGACGCTTAGTCCATAGACTGTCCTTGGAGGTCATGGCTGGTGGGAGCCCACCTAAAGAACTCAGATATAGAGATGTGCAGAAAATCAACTTAACCGAGTGGTACCCATAAATCAGTGCTTTCAAAAGTACCACAAAGACTCTGCTTTTTACAAATTCTCAACTTTTCTGAGCTTAATAATAAAAAGTTAACTGTGGCCAGAGACATGGCTTAGCAGTGAATAGCTCTTCCTGCTCTTCTAGAGCTGCTGAGCTCAGTTCCCAGAACTCACTTTGGTTGGCCCATAACCTCCTGTAACTCTAGCTTTTGGTATCTGCTGCCTTCTTTCTGGGCCTCAGGGAGCACTGTACTCTTGTTTCTCAGAGGAACACATACGTGCGCGCGCGCACACACACACACACACACACACACACACACACACACCTTTTAAATACCTTTTAAGAGTTATCATTGGGGTTGGAGAGATGGCTCAGCAGTTAAGAGCACAGACTGCTCTTCCAAAGGTCCTGAATTCAAATCTCAGCAACCACATGGCGGCTCACAACCATCCATAATGAGATCTGACTCCCTCTTCTGGAGTGTCTGAAGACAGCTACAGTGTACTTACATATAATAAATAAATAAATCTTTAAAAAAAGTTATCATTGAGCCAGGTATGATGGCTCATGCCTTAAATCCCAGCACTTGGAAGGTAGAGGCAGGAAGATCTCTGAATTCTAGGCTAACTTGGTCTAGTTAACCTTTTAATATGCTAATGTTATATAGATAAAAATGCTACAAATTTAAACTCAAATATTTTTTATTGTAACAGTAATAATCATTCCATCTTCTGTAGCCATAGCAAACAATAAATCCAACACATTTATCCTGTTAGAATCTGTGAATTTCAAAGGGCATCATGTACAAAATGGGCTGATGACAGAGTCGAATAGAAAAAATACTTGCTTTGCCTAAAATGAACAAGAATAAAATATCATTCTAAAATATACAATTAACACCTGCAAATAAATAGGAACAAGACATCAGACCACTGGCACAAAGGAATAAAGGATGTGATCTGGCAGCTTACTAAGGAGGAAAAACCAATAGGAATATGAAGATTCAATTAAAATAGTTAATAATATAACAAGTTAAACCAATAATGCGATATCTCTTTATAGCTACCAAAGCTACAAAAAATAGGAGCTGGCAAAGTTGCAAATGTCAGACATGCAGATCTACAGGGTCTTTGGAAAGTCATATAAGAATACATGTTACATAGAGAGAGCTACAACTAGTGGCTTTACACAACATAGGATAAATCTTTTTTACAGTTCCAGAATGAACTTAGCAGGGATGTCTGACATAGAGTTATAACCTAGTGAGCAGAACTGGAGAAGGCACTGGAGTCGGCACGCCGCTGCGAGAGTGAGCCAAGAGATGCAGAATAAATGCTGGCATCTGGCAAAGTGCATGGAGCTGGAAAAACCATGTTCAGTGACTCAAGCAAACATCAGAGAGGGCAGATATCTCAGCAGCCTTGGAGAACTGGGAAAATGAGTGCCTAGGAGTGGAGGCATCTGCTGAGCACGGGCAAGTAAACATCAGAGAGGGCAGATATCTCAGCAGCCTTGGAGAGACTCAAGTAAACATCAGAGAGGGCAGATATCTCAGCAGCCTTGGAGAGACTCAAGTAAACATCAGAGAGGGCAGATATCTCAGCAGCTTTGGAGAACTGGGAAGATGAATGCCTAGGAATGGAGGCATCTGCTGAGCATGGGCAAGTAAACATCAGAGAGGGCAGATATCTCAGCAGCCTTGGAGAGACTCAAGCAAACATCAGAGAGGGCAGATATCTCAGCAGCCTTGGAGAGACTCAAGTAAACATCAGAGAGGGCAGATATCTCAGCAGCTTTGGAGAACTGGGAAGATGAGTGCCTAGGAGTGGAGGCATCTGCTGAGCACGGGCAAGGCCCTGGGCTCAATCCCCAGTAGAGGAAAAGAAAATTCCACAAAGCAACTATGTGTGCAAAACACAAATATACGCAGTAGAAAATTACTAACCTACCATAAAAGCAGAATGATGAGAGTAGAGACAAAAGATATGAAGAGAGTTTTTACTTGCAGACATTAATAGTGGTGCATGCCGTGAATCAGAGCATGGCTAATCTGATCTCGTGAGGAGCAAATAAAACAATGACAATCTATCAGAATAATATCTGAAAGATGAAGGGCCAGGACGAGTAATTCTTGCAGAAAAAAGCCCCCCAACTCTGACAGCAAAATGACTGGTTGTTTCAAATAATTACAAAGAATACATGTGTGGTGCTCAGGCCCACAGGGGGTTGCTAATAGTTGTTAGGGTGGGTTATAACATTTCCTGAGTTTTCTGTAAGGGTGTAAAGTTATTCTACAACACAAGGTGCAAACATGTAAGGCTGACACAAACGGAGGGGGGGCATTATCTTAGGCTCTTTCTCTAGAGATATGGTCTTTTATTTCTGTCCCCCCTAATTTCAACATACTTTCTCTGCACACCAACTTTTTTTTTTTTGCCTCTGTATGCCTGGCAAAAGTGTAGGGTCAGCTGTAGTGATGGATGGATGAGATATAGAATTTCTTGATGGCAACTATCCACTCCTATGGGGGAAGAGAGTTTTTGAGAAGTAGGCCGTGTAGCATAACAGACACACTCCAAAGCATCTACACCTCATAGATCATCAAGTGAACATTATGCTCAGATTTATCTATCTCCTGGGACCCCGTCGTCACTTTCAGATGTTCCTATTTGAGGTGATTGTTTCTGCTTCTTAGTAAGGAAGGCGGGTCTTGTATTAGGGTAGGGTAATTTAAAGAAGAATTATTTTTAAAGGCCCAGGTGGGAGCTGTACAAAATCACAAACACAAACAAAACAAAACAAAAATCTGGAAGCAGTGTGAGAGCTCTGTTGCAGATGTTGGAGACAGAACTAGGTGAAGAGTGTGGATCAATAGACCCCCTAAAGAGAAAGAGGGGGTTGGGTGGCGTGAGGTGAGTGAGGTGGGGAGACTAGATACCCAACCTAGGGTTCTGCCTTTGCCATTCATGGATCGAACCCGATAGAAAGCAGAGATGAATGAGAACAGTTTATACAGGCCAGTCTTCCAAGATCTGAGCTGGACGACAAGAACGAGGAGTCGTAGAGCCAGACAGAAGACATCTAGGTCTTTAGATTTAGATGTTAGAGTTAGTGTTTAATTTTCATGACCCACATAAGCCGTATTTCTGTATGCTAAACTGTTTCACAAGACTCGAGGATTTGTGGGGTGAGCGAATCTCAACAGTTTCTCCCCTGTCCTGTTGGAGAAGCTTTCCTTCTGTTCTGTTTGGTTAACGTACCAGGATTTTGCTAGATTTTATGAAGAATAAATACCATCACAACACCCGGTACAGTCAAAAGCACTTGCGTCAAGCACTGAAAATTTAATTGGGTAGAGAGAAAAATAAATTACTCAAAAACCACGCGGGAGTACAGAGATAAGGAAGACACACATTGTGGCAACTCAGAGATCCCAGGGACTCGAGGTACGTGGTTTTCTCGGGTGGTTAACTGAAAGGGGGCGATAAGGCGGCTAAGGACACTGCAGTTGTTTACTGGCGGGAAGTGCAGCCCAGCATTACACAATTCGCTAAAAATGGAGCTATC